>JBAMBJ010002945.1:0-37213 GCA_037043495.1 Drosophila recens | reverse complement strand
AAATATAATTAATGCACAAATTTTAAAATTTAGATTTAAAAAAAAAAATAAAACAAGGAGTTTGATATACAGTCGAACTTCCCTAACTCGAACCTCCCTAACTCGAAGTTTCTCTAACTCGAACAAAATCGAGTGGCAATACTAGGCAAATTTCATACAATTCTACTTCCCTAACTCGAAGTCTCCCTAACTCGAACTTTTATCGTGGATAATGGTGATTCGAGTTAGGGAAGTTCGACTGTAATATAAATAAAAAAAATACAAAAAATATAATCAGATATTAAATGACTTTAATTAATACATTAAAAATAACAAACAAATTTGTTTAATCTTACATAATAATACAAAAATATTAAATGAAATATAAAATAATAAAATAAAATATACAAAATAAATATAATTAATAAACAATAAAATCCACAAAAAAAAATCAAATTTTACAGTCCAATATAAAATAAATATAATTAAAACATAAAAATTAAATAAGCAAAACTAGAGTTATCCCATTTAAAATAAATATACTTAATGCAACAAAATAAAATAAAATCATAATATTGTTTAAACTGATAAAAAATATATAATTAATTTAAAAAAAATATGTATTTTACAATCTGATAGGCATGCATTCAGAAGTTGGCAACGTTGTTCTCGAACTGGGAGACCATAAAGAACTCCATATGGTATGCGAAGGATAACTCGAAACTCAATACCATTAAATTTCTGGAGCGTAGCGGATTACCGTTAAGCACCGTGGAGCAACAATTATCGATAATACATGTGGCCGGCACCAAGGGCAAGGTAAGTTTACACTTTCCAACTATTTCCAGCAAATTGACGCTGATCAACGACACTTGCGCTTATTTTACCTATTTCACAAAATGATTTAATCAAAAAAAAAAAAAAAAAAAAAAAAAAAAAATACAATACAATACAATATAATACGAAAATTGATGCCAACAACTGGAGCACAATAATGACAATCAAATTGTGAGCGTTTAAAGCATGAGAGCATCTCTACACTGTTCAAAAAAAAGTGGTAACGGCGCCGAATAGGCAGAAATAAAGTTGGGAGCAGCCGCTGCTCTCGGAGCCACTGCGTGCCCACCACTGCTTTACTTCATTAAAATGACAATTTTAAGTGCAACTAATGATTCTATGAGTTTTCGAGTATTTGAAAATTTAAGAGTACAGTTTGTTTTTGGATTATTTTATTAGTTTTACCACACAATGTTTTGCCCATAAATTCGCACTGTTATTTATTATTTCTCTATCAATAAGTGGGTTAATGCGATTGCAGCGCAATTTGATAAACAAAAACTTTACAAATGCTTTGTAGCCAAATTTGTTATGATTGATTGTTGAAATCCATAAACGCTGATTATATTTTGAACTCAATGATATCGATGGGGCAAAGCACAAACTCGAGTATTCAAGCATGTGAACCGGGAAACGAAGTCAAAGTTTAATGCTTTAATAATGATCATTAGCATGTGCATTAACGAACATTTTCATTAATATTAATATTATCACAGTTAAAAATACAATTGACTTTCATGTTCATTTTGAAACTAACCAATACGTTTTATTTTAATTACAACCATTATCATTAATTATATATTTTTCTATTTATTAAACTTAAATTATCACTAAGATTTTCATTTTCATAAGCATTTTTATTATTTTTAATGCAAGCATTAGTATTATCAATAATTAATTTCTTTATTTAACTAAAATTATCATTTAGAGTTTCATTATCATTAGCATTTTCATGAAATTTATAATTTATATTAAAAGTAGCATTATTTTCATGTGTCATTTTTAAAATAACGCTAGAAATATTTTATTTATTTAACTAAAATTATCATTAAAAGTTTTATTATCATTAGCATTTTTCAGTAGCATGATTATAAAAATTTAAAGTATCATTATTTTCATGTTACATTTTTGAAAAAACGCTGGCAATTGTTTAAAGACAAACTTAAAATTTATATTTCCAATAAAAAAAAACATTTCAAAATATTTTGCATATTATTTGTAAGTATAGTTATTCGTGTAATTTCTCTCAGTGCAGCTCTATCGATTATCTCATGTCGCTCATCTAGCTCTAAAACTGATAAGCCTCATTTGTGTTGTTGTTTTTTTGTTGCTTTTGTTGTTGTTGCTTTTGTTATTGTTTTAGTTTCGTTTTGGAATCTATTGAGCTTTGTGCATCGAGTATTTGATAATGTGAATCGACAAGCTTTTGTGTGCCAGTACACTGATGAAAATGATCGATTTCTTTGAGAAAAAAAATAACAATAGTCATACAAACAATTAAGATATTTTCTCTATTTTTAAGCAAGTTCTAAAATCAAAATACAGTAGGTTAAATAAGTACTTTGACAACATAAATATTTTACTTTTGTTTAGATATATATTTTTTCTTCTAATTTTATGAAAGTTTCCTATATTTTTTGAAAAACAATTTTAAATAATCAAAAAACTGAATTCATTAAGTTTAACTTAATGAATTTTTAAAAAATATTTATATAATAAAATAAATATAATTTGAAAAAAAAAAACAATAGAAACGAAAGTGATTTTAACATTTCATAAAAAAATATAAAAGTGACATAAAAATAGATGCGCATGAATATATAATTCCGCTTGTTTTGTTAAGTTTTGAAACATTGCTGATTAGTTAATAAGTAAAAATTATGAAACTGAAAAAAAAGATTATTTCTAGAGCAATTTTAAAAATGCAAAAAAAAAATTTCGTTTCTATTATATTTTTGAACACTTAAAACCAACCGAAATAACCATTTAGAAAACGATTCATCCATAACGGTTAACTTCGGTTCGGTCAAGCATGAAATTTAATTATTTAAATGTGTAATCATCGTTTTTCAAAACTAAATTTAATTTATACTTCTGCCGAAATTTCAAAAAAAGATTTAAAATTTTTCGAAATTATTGAGCAATTGTTTTCAAATTTTCATATCTTTAACATTTCTTTTTAAGCTTGTTTTGTAAACCGAAAAAATGCCGTTATTTCGAAACAGAAACATACCAAAAAAAAATGTTAACCGTTACGTAACCAATATACAAAAATGACCATAGCTGAAACCGATATTCGTTTTGGTTTGATACCCTGGTTTCTAATATTTTTTTCAACACCATACTTGATCCTCAAACCTAAAAATTATCAAACTAAAAAAAACTTAATTTTTCCAATGAAATTAAAAAAAAAGAAAGAAATATCGGTTCTATGTATTTACGGTTACTTAACTGTTACCGGTTTTTATTTTAAAGTTTCGGTTTCGAAATACCGGTATGAATTTAGTTTACAAAACAATTTAAAAACTAGTCGGCGGTGCTACAGTCGAGCGGTACTCGACTGTCGGAGACCCTGTACTTATTATACAGATATCTCAAACAACAAAAAGATTTTCATACTAAGACTTGATTTTCGACTGATTGTTCCTATGGGAGCTATATGATATAGTAATCCAATTTCAATCAAATTTGGTCAGTATGTATGGGACCATGTTTTATGCATATTCTGTTAGTTTGGTTGAAATATCTCAAACAGCAAAAAAGTTTTCCTTACTAAGACTTGATTTTCAACTGATTGTTCCTATGGGAGCTATATGATATAGTGGTCCGATCCAAAATCTAAAACAAACTCGATCTGCTTACAATATAGGCGCACCTACATACCAAGTTTGGAGTCTCTAGCTTTTATAGTCTCTGAGATCTAGGCGCTCTTACAGACGGACGGACAGACGGACGGACAGACGGACAGACAGACATGGCTATATCGACTCGGCTGTTGATGCTGATCAAGAATATATATACTTTATGGGGTCTGCCACGCCTCCTTCTGCCTGTTACGCACATTTTTTTTGTGACAAAGTTAATAGACCCCTTTACTTTTTTAAAGTATTATTTTTTCAACACCATTTTTGTCTCAAAACTAACAAATTTTCGCGTGTACAAATTGGAACACATCATTTTTAACAGTGTATGTCTTGTTTTTCTATTAATTTTTGATTGTTTTGTGGATTTTAGGGCTCGACATGCGCATTGGTTGAATCGATATTGCGTCAATATGGCGCAAAAACCGGTTTCTTCAGCTCGCCGCACCTGTTGTCGACCAACGAACGGATCCGGATCAATGGTGATCCGGTGGCCAAGAAAACGTTCACGCATCACTTTCGGCGCGTGTTCAATCGGCTAAGCGAGCGCAAAGAACACGAACTCGATATGCCGACGTTCTTCATGTTCCTGACCATCCTCGGCTTCCACGTGTTCGTCGCGGAGAAGGTCGATGTGCTGATCCTCGAGGTGGGCATTGGCGGCGACGGCGACTGCACGAATGTGGTGCGCAATGTCAAGACTGTGGGCATCACTTCGCTGGCCCTGGAGCACATGGAGCTGCTGGGCAAGACCCTGCCGGAGATTGCGTGGCAAAAGGCGGGCATCATCAAACCCGATTCGCATGTTTACACCCATGTCCAGCAGCCGGAATGCCTGAAAGTGATCTACGAGCGGGCCAAAGAAAAGAATGCCAAAATTGTGGAAGTGCTCAGCACGGAAGCGTATTTCAATTACAATCTCTATGGCGATTATCTGGACAGCTGCAACGATTATGTGCGTCTCAATGGCGCCCTGGCCATTCAGTTGGCCTACGATTGGTTGCGCCAGACAACGGGCCCTCTGCATCAAAATCATGCTGTTAATGAACCCAAAATGTCTGCTCAAGTCTTACGCGGTCTGGCCAATGCCCATTGGCCCGGGCGTTGCCAGCTTGTCGCGTTCCGGAATATGCGCATCCATCTGGATGGCGCGCACACCGTGGAGAGCATGCGAATCTGCTGCGATTGGTATCGCAAGAGCATCAAGCTAAGGTAAGCACTAATTAAAACAAAAGAAAAATCCAAAAAAAAACAATTAAAAAATCCCTTAGAACAGCGGTGGGCACGCAGTGGCTCCGGGAGCAACGGCTGCACCCAACTTAGGTAGACTCTAATAGGGTTGTTGTTGTTGTGCCCCCGAATTCCTATTTCCTGCCCACCGCTGCTTTAGAAATATTTTTGACTCTTATTTAATTTTGGATTTAATTAAAAAATAAAAATTGACAGCAAAAACAACAACAAAAAAAAATACAGTCGCCGGATAAAGTATTTTGACAAAACTAAAGAAAAATATTTTTTCTAGTATTTTTTAAAATTTTTCGAAAATTGCTAAAATGGCACATTTTGTATGAAAAGGAGGAAAAAGTAGGAAAAATGGGTTAAAATAGTCATATTTAGAATTTTCAAAAAATTTTAAAAAATACTAGAAAAAATATTTTTGAAAATTTTTTTTTTGCAGTCACTCTTAGAATTGTTTGAAGAATTTTTTTGCATCAAAACATTTTTTGTGAAAAATCGAGGAAAAAAGTGAAAAAAAAACACTTTTACAAAAGTTCTAAATTTTCCACGGGTACTTAATGGGTTAAAAAAATTTTTGTGTCATTCAAGAGAAAACTAAATGATAAGATTATTTCAAGAAATCTGCATCAAATCTTTTGTGTTAAAAGTATATTTTTTTTGAATAACTTCACCCACATATACTTCTTTCCCTGAGTGTATTGGGTTGAACTATTAAAAAAGAAAAAAACCGCATACATTTTTTAGTTTGAATTTTTTGTATTTTTCTTTGATTGTCATAGTTGTTTGTGTTCCGTAGAACAATTCAACAAGTAGTATTTTTTATATTTTTTTTTTGTGAAAATCGGGGATTTAAACCGAAACAGATATCGGTTTCAGATACGGTTTCGGTTATGTTCGCATTTGGGTATTCGGTTATCGGTTATGGAAAATCTTTGAATAAAGGTTTCGTAACGGTGAACCGGTTTTTGTATGTTTCGGTTTTGAAATACCGGTATGGTTTCGGTTCACAAAAAAAAGTTTGCAAAAATATAATTATATTGATAGTAAAAAAATAATTATTAAAAAGGCATTACTTATTGTTTCATTCACACATTTATTTCACATATAAATCAAAATTAAAAATCAAAAATAAATTACAAATCTAATAACAAAGTATCAGAGATCGCAAAAAAGACATGATTTGAAGAAATTAAAACAGCTCAAAATTTTTCGTTTTTCATTATTTTTAACTTGTTTTTTAAAGTTTTACAATAAAAATTTAAAATGAAACATGCTTTTAAAATTGTAATTAAAAGTTATACCATAACTCATATTTGCAATTTTTAAAATACTTAAAATTTAACCTTTTTTTTAATTTTTATTATAAAAATGGGCAATAAAAATTTATTTTTGGATGTATGAAAAACCGAAATCAGCCCTTATAAATGAAACGGTTACTAAACGGTTATATCGGTTTACAGAGTTTCTGTTTTAAGGTTTCGGTCAAATGAAAATTTTGTTCGGTTAAGATTTCAATTACGGTTTTAAATTTTAATCGGTTTTTACCGGTTTAAGGTTACGGTTTCGGTTAGGGCTTTAATCCCTGGTGAAAATAATTACTTGACCTACTGTAATTTTATGCACTTTTCTTGACTTGAACTTTTCTTTTGTCGTTGACAGCGCTGACAATCCCAAGATCCTGATATTCAATCGCACTGGCGAATCGGATCCCACGCCCATATTGCGTGTGATTGGCGAGTCCTGTGACTTTGACATGATCTGCTTTGTGCCCAATTTGTCCAACCCCGTGAAGGAGGATCCCAACCAAACGACGTTCTATTTTCCCGCCGAAGATCAACGCAAACGGGCCAAAAGCATTGCGGCCACATGGCAACAACTTTGTGTGGCCAAAGATCAGGCAAATCAAGGCCAAATGTACGAGTCACTGTGGGATGCGTTTACCGAGATGCGTTTGCGTTATTCCCAAGATATTGAACTGGATGTTTTGGTAACGGGCTCAATACATTTGTTGGGTGCGGCGATTTCAGCGCTGAATGACTTTCAACGAAAGCCACCAATTGAAACTGCAGCTGAAATTGAAACTGAAATTGAAACTGAAGTTGATGACTGGGTCAGTAGTAGTGGCTCAAAGTTGGAAAATCTCTCAAAATCTTAAACGTTTTAGCCTCTTCTCCCCCTTTTGTATTTACAAATTTAGTTTTCTAGTTACAAATTTCTATACAGAACAGAAACTTTCAACAAACATGTGTCTAAATTTCCCCCAAAAAAAAATAATGTCATACAATCTTTCCTTCAACAAAATCGTTGTGCGGCAATACGAGTTAACCACAAGCTACAAAACACATTTATTATGATTATTATGAATTTATTATATATGTATATATATACTGATTGCTATATGTATATACTGTGTCAAATACTAAGGAATTTTGTTGTCTGAAAAGAGAATTTAATGGGAAAATAAAGACAAATGCTGAAAGTAACGATCTAAAATCTGTTTGAACATTTGTTTCATTCATTGCAGCTTCCTGGAAATTTATTGATTTATTGTGGATCGATTAAAATAATTAATGTGCTACTCAATGATAATATAATTCTATTGAATGTATATTCTATTGCTTGAAAATATGACCTAAAGAATTCGAAAAGTTTTGAGGACCCACTTAAATTGTTTCCTCAGTTTTTCGAGACAGAATTTTAACCAGAATTAATAAACAAAGTTTAAAATAACAAATTCAAATATCTTTTTGCGTTTTCAAATGAGAATTTTTTCAAAAAAGGTCCAAAAACAGCAAGCTGAAGGAGAATAGGGCCTTAAGTAACTGATTAAAGAAAAATTGTTAATTTTATTGAACATGCTTTTTTTCAAATTTCAAGGTACCAAGGATTGTAATATCCGAAAACCATTTTAATACATAGAAATATATTGAATATTTATTTTAAAGCAAGTTTTTCAAGCTGTTTTCGATATAGCGAATAAAATTTTTTGAAAAAATTCTTGTCACAAACTAGATGGAAATTTTGTCACGTTCGCGTCACTAATAAAACTTGTAAAATAAATAAAAATAATAGTAATATATCAAAATAGTTATCATAAATGAAAAACTACATTATTTTGTTATGGTTTAAAAGTATTTTCTTTCAAACTACTCGCCACATTTCGCTGACTTTTGCATTTTTCAAGATGAAGTCAAACATGACTTCCATTTTTGTCGCGTTCGCGATGCATTGTTTTCTATAAATAATTCGAAATCGACAAGTCTTCAAAGCTTGGCTCTTATAATAAAAATAGTGTTGACAAAATGCATTGAACACCTAAAAAAAAAACATTATTGAAAATGTACATTTTTGAAATTTTTTTTAATTTAAAAACTTTTAAAATATTAAAAAAATAATTCAAGAGAATATAACAAAACAAAGATTTAACACCCTGGCTTTTTTTAAATTTTCGAGTATTTTAAATTTTTTGTAGAGTATTTTAATTTGAAGGAAATCTCGTCAAGATTTTAGATAATTAAAAAAAAAAACACATTTTTTTACTTATAAATCTCGACAATATTTTGAAGTTTACAATTTTCCCAACTGAATCCTTACAGCACTAAACCGTCGGCAAAAAAGTTTCAAAAAATTTCGGCGTTAAACCGACGGCAAAGAGAAACGCCACTAACGAGATGTGTTTAATACAAAAACTGCACTTGACTGACTGGCAACACTGGCAGTGAACGAAGAGCGAACCTAAAAGAAACTCAGCCAGCACAGGGATGCTAGCGAGAGTGTGAGTGTGAGTGAGTGTGTGTGTGTGTGTGTGAGAGTGCACAGTGCGTTAACCAATCAGCGCGCAGTAGTGCAGCGTGCGAGTGAAATGGCAAGCTGTGTGTGTTTGTCCTGTGTGTTGTAAAAACAAAATGGCTAACGTTGTACGGAACGTTGCACTTGTCGCTGTGTGCAAGCGAGATGGCACGACTCTGTTGCAGTGATTTAATCACAGCTAAATGAGATGTTAACAGACTGTGTGTGGGAGAAGGAGAGGTGGGTGATGGGAGAGAGAGAGAGTGAAGGGTCAGGCAGCAGCAGCAGCAGCAGCAGCTGCCATTGCCGTCGACTGCCGGCTGTGCACGCTAAACTGTCCCGTTTACAGCAACAAATCGCGTAATTCACTTGTGTCTGTGTGTGTGTGTTTGTGTGTGTGTGTGAGAGCCTTGCGCTGCGCTAAAAGGATTAATAAACGTTCGCAACTCAGTTGTTCATTTGACTTTGCGCTTAACGGTTCAGCTGCCAGCGTCACCAATTCAACAATTCAATTAACAAATTCAACTTCAACTTGAATTTTCTCATCATCCATTTAATAATAATATTTACTAGTTCGTGTTGTTGCTGCTGTTGTTGTTGTTGTTCTGCCGTCGGTTTTATAACATCCTAATTCAAAAATTCTCTGTTTATTTTTTGCCTGTGCCATGTGCTAAATATAACATTGAAATAAACAAAATTTAAAGCATTATTAATCAACCAAATTGCAATGTTGTTTGCATTGCTTTGAATTGCCGTTACAAATTTGTAATTTTTGATTCAACAATAAAAAAACAAACCACTGTAAATTTTGGAAAAATGCAAAGTTCGAAATCGTTTTTGATACGCGATCTACTGGGAGATTTAATCAATCGTCGACAAACGGATTCAGGTAAATTATGAGTATTAGTTTTAGAAATGTGGATTTTAAATAAATATGTACAAAGATAATTTAGATTTTATTATATCGATTTTTAAAACAATACATACATATATATTTACTAAGATTATACGGATTTTTACATGACTCATGCAATATAAATTTTGATTCTGTGCAGAATAATTAGCAATTTTAGATTTTGAAAAAGCTCTTTTTTATATTGATTTTATAATTTTTTGTTTTTAAGGAAAAAATATGGGCTGATCCGAACATTTTTAACACAATTCCGAAAATTTGAAGTTGTCAAAAATCTAAATGATTTTTGGAATAATAGGATAAAAAAAAATTAACATTTTTATTTTACGAGACCTCTTATCAATATTTTTGAAGCTGTATTGATATGGTCATAAATTCCACTTATATTTTTATTGGAATATTTCTTGTTTTTCATACTAAATTCGTTAAAGAATGGGAAAATGCACGTTAATTTCAAAGTTTACTGTTATTTTTGTAACGTTCGCGACGGAACTTTCAGCAAGCTTAAGTCTAATTAAAATAGGTTTAATAGTACTCACAAAGAACTGAAATTTTTAAGAAAATTTAAAACCAGGGATTAAAACCCTAACCGAAGCCGTAACCTTTAACCGGTAAAAACCGATTAAAATTTGAAACCGAAACCGAAACCGTAACCCAAAAAATAAAATTTTCATCTGACCGAAACCTTTGAACCGAAACTCTGTAAACCAAAATAACCGTTTAGTAACCGTTTCATTTAAAGGGGTTTATTTCGGTTTTTCATACATCTTAAAATAAATTTTTATTTACAATTTTTATGGTAAAAATTGAAAAAAATTGTATTTTTAATTGATATTTTAAAAATTGCAAATAAGACTTATGGTATAACTTTAAAATACAATTTTAAAAGCATGTTTTATTATTAATTTTTGTTATAAAAATTAAAAAAAACAAGTTAAAAATAATTTAAAACGAAAAATTTTGAATTGTTTTTATTCCTTATTTTTTTTATTCCATTTATTCTTTTTATACAACAAATCCAAATTTTATGTTCAAGCAATGTAGATTTAAATATTTTCGAAAATATGGACAGCCTCCCGATATCTATGGTTCTATCCAGTGTGTTACAATTTTCTAAGTAATTTTGCCAAATGAAATGCTTGTCAACTGAAATGATCGGACCGCTTGCCTGTTCGGGGACTGGGGCCCCCTGCCTTAAAATGGCATGAGCAGCCTCAGACGAGCAGGCATATAACCACGATTGCCACATCCTTCTGGACCCAACTTGTGAACTGATACACTGAAAAAAAAGACCACTTTCTAAAATCAAGAACATTCATCTTAAAAATTTTGGTCTTGAAATAAGAATATTTTAAGACCAAATTACTAAAACTAAGAATATTAATCTTAAAAATCGTAAGTTCTTAAAATAAGAATAAAATTCTCCTATTTAAATACATTCTTCTTATTATAAGACCGTTTCAAGACCAAATTACTTAAACTAAGAATATTATTCTAAAAAAGGTTAAGTTCTTAAAATAAGAATAAAAATCTTAGATCTTAGATCTTTTTCTCTTAAATAAGAACAAAAATCTTAAAATTTTTTCACTTCTTGAGACCAATAATTCACAACTGGTTCTGGCTTTTCAAAGATGACATAAGGCTTGGATAGCTGGTCAAGTCAGCACAACGGTACTGATGATAGAGATTGGCATCTCTTGAAACAGCTATATACCGAGCCATGTTTTTGTTGTTTAGTGTCATATCGACATTATTAGACCTCAAGTTAACTAAAACTTACTTCATGATTCTTAAATTGTTAAGAAGCTTAATCTTAATTTGAGATTTTTTGACTTGAGTATTCAAAACTTCGTGGTCTTAAAATAAGAACACATAATCTTAAAAAAAAAATACGTTTTATTCTTATAATAAGATTTGTGGTCTTGAAAATATAAGAATTTATGGTCTTAGAAATAAGAACTTGGTCTTAATTTATATGTTCTTAGAATCAAGATGTGTTTTCTTACTTCAAGATTTTCATGTTCTCGACGCATTTTTTAGACCAATGTTCTTAGTTCTGAGACCAAAATCTTGATTTTAGATCCTTTTTTTTATCAGTGTACTAGCATTTTTTAATCCATATATTTATTAAGTATATTTCCCAAAATACTTAAACAGTAATTAGTTTTAATTTGAATTATTTTTTTTTCGGAATTTTTACAATAAAAAAATCTAAGTTTATTAAGGATTGACCCATATTTCAAATGCAACGCTTTAATAGACAAAAGGATAACAAATGCAACACACACACAGACACATTCCTCACACACACACACATATGTGACAAAACAATTAGCTACTAAATAGTTGTAATTGTTGAGCTAAACTTTATTTAATGTCATGCATAATTAGACGACAACCCCAAAACAACACACACACACATATACACTTGCACACATATACGTATATATATAAGAAATACAAATGAGCGAGCACCTGAGGCCATTTGATACCCTATAGTCAAGTTTATGGCGGCTATGATTTAAACCAAATATATGAATATTTAAATAAGACTTTAAACTTCAATTTTTATTATAAATTAGAGATGAATATTGATGCATTTTTTAAGACTTTAATTTATATTGTATGTTTCATCATATTTATTTTAAATTCAAACTTATAACAAATAAATGTTTTTGATAATTCTATGAAATCAATGTAAAAAAATATCAAAATTTATTTAAGCTAAATATGTAAATACTTGAAATTGACTTTAAATATGAATATGAATTTTTTTTTTCAAATTTTCTTCGAAACGCAAAATTACAAAATTGTAAAACATTTAAAATGGCTTTTTTTAATTTTGACTTTAAATTTTCTATGAATTAAATATGTAAACATTTTAAATTTACTTTAAATTTAACATTTTAGAGTGAAAAATATATCAATACTAATATATTCTTTTTTTTTGTTTAATTTAAATACCATATTAAATATTAATTTAAATTCAAACTGAAACCATAGACATATACATATGTATTTTGCAATAATTATATGAAGCCAATGTAAATAAACAACAAAAAATTAATTTTAAATTGAATTTAAATTTTAAATAAATATAAATATTCAAAATATATAACATTAAAAATTAATTTAAACTAAATATGTAAATATGCATGCAATTATTTAAGGTCAATAGTTTAAAATTAAATTTGATACATATTGATCATTTTGAAAAATTTCATAGCACGCTTTTAAGCGGTTTTCTTATTACAGGGTATTCTTTAATCGCCTGCTTATGTCATTTATACAAAGTATTTGCATGCTATTGCTTTGCCGTTGTTGTTGTTGTTGTTGTTGTTATGGTTGTTGTTGTTGTTGTGGTTGATTCGAGGCTAAACAATCAAAGTTGTTGTACGTGACAAATTGCTCGAGCGCAAGTTACGAGTAAAAACAACAAATTAAATTATTGCCTTAAGCGTTTTGTTGTTGTTGTTGTTGCTTCTGCTAACTGCACAGTCACCAGCACCCACCCCCACTCACCTCACCCCTCCTCAATCAGCATTCTCCCCTCGTCCTTCGTTCTCTTTCATACACTTGCACAATTTTTGTTGTCGTTTCTAATTGAGGCGAAGTGTGAGATTTTAATGCCTGCGGCCAGTTGTCAGCGGTTTGCCCCCCTCCCCTCACACACACATACACACACACACAAACACACACACACACACACACACACAGAGACATAGATATGTACATAGATCAAAAGTGTTGGGTGCATGTAAAGTGGCCAAGTTAATTGCCAGGCAAGACAATTAACAATGATGTGAGACAGAGTCCTAAAAAAGTAAAGGACAAACAGAAAGAAAATTAAGATAGGAAAAGACTATAAGCAAATGTGAGCGAGAAAAGTTTACAGTTCGTTGCATACTTAATGGAGACATTTTAGAGACAGAAACAATTGATGAGCTGCATGTTTGACAGCTGTTAACTTAACATCCAAACGCAATGTTAACATTTCTGTTATGAGCTTATATCAAAAAAGTGTCCAATATCATATTATATATGATAAATACTTGTGTATATTTAAATCAACAATTAAATACAGATTCAGACTTAGATTTGAAATTCAAAAATAAACAAGAGCTAATACTTATGAAAGTTGGAATTGAATTCAGAATAGAGGAAATAGAAACAGATTAAAGAGATGATTGTAATTTAAAAACTAAAATTAAAGCAATACGCAAAATTGCAAACAAAATTTAGACATTTTTAAAATAATAATAAAAGTTTAAGAGATTTGCAAAAAAAAATATAAATATGATGATGATGATGATAAATATTATGATTATAATATGAAATCTTAAAATTAAAATAAAAAAATGTTGTTATATTTAAAAAGAAAAATTCTTTAAGAAAATATATTCTCGATTTTTAAAAATTGTTCATTTTAATTGTTCAATGGAAAAATAATTTGGAATATAGGAAATATGTAGCGAGCAATATATATAAACATGTATTGGTTTTGGAATGTGTTTTTTTTTAATTGAAGTGTATTTAAAATAAATTAGGAAGATTATTTTAATTTTGCTATTTTATCCCAGTTTCACATACATGCTCTAATTTTTAGACCCCGTACTTTAAAAAAGTAAAGGGGTCTATTAACTTTGTCACAAAAAAAATGTGCGTAACAGGCAGAAGGAGGCGTGGCCGACCCCATAAAGTATATATATTCTTAATCAGCATCAACAGCCGAGTCGATATAGCCATGTCCGTCTGTCCGTCCGTCCGTCCGTCCGTCTGTCCGTCTGTAAGAGCGCCTAGATCTCAGAGACTATAAGAGCTAGAGACTCCAAACTTGGTATGTAGGTTCGTCTATATTAAGAGCAGATCGAGTTTGTTTTAGATTTTGGATCGGACCACTATATCATATAGCTGCCCTAGGAACAATCAGTCGAAAATCAAGTCTTAGTATGGAAAACTTTTTTGCTGTTTGAGATATTTCAACCAAACTGACAGAATATGCATATAAGATGGTCCCATACATACTGACCAAATTTGATTGAAATCGGATTACTATATCATATAGCTGCCATAGGAACGATCAGTCCAAATAAAGTCTTAGTATGAAAATCCTTTTGTTGTTTGAGATATCTTTATAATAAGTACGGGGTCTCCGACAGTCGAGTACCGCTCGACTGTAGCACCGCCGACTAGTTTGTTTAAGTTTCGAAATCTAAATAGCTAAATTATCTTACTTTTTAATAATTTTCGAAAAAATACTTAATATCAACTTATTTATTTTATTTATTTATTTATCCTAGTGCTACAAGTTGTAAAGAACTTATGATTATGGCACTAATTACACACGGTTGAAACTACAATTATTCTAAAGTAACTTATGGTGAACCACAAATGTCTTCATACAGCATAAATTTGTCAGATTTGCGTATAATAAAGACGTTTCGATGCGGGTTTCTTATATTAATCTTTTATTCAACTCAATCCCGTTCTAATGATCCAACAATTTTCTTAACCCATTTAGTACTCATCGAAAATTTTGAATTAAAAAAAAATCAACTTTTTAACTTTTTTCCTCCATTTTTTTTTTTGGTGCAGAAAAATTCTTCAAACAATTCTAAGAGTGACTGTATAAAAATTTTTCAAAAATCTTTTTGCTAGTATTTTTTATTATTTTTTCGATGGGTACTTAATGGGTTAATGAAACTTTTGCAACATTAGAACGGGATTTAATAAAAGATGAAAACAAAAAACCAGCATCAAAACATCTTTATTGTACGCAAATTTGACAAATTTATGCTGTATGAAGACATTAGTGATGCACTGTATGATAAATATTACAGAATTTGATTTTGATTTTAAATTGATATAATTTTTTAACACAATTTTTAATATATTTGCTTGAGATTTATATTAAATATGATTGTTTAGGTGCACAATAAGCTTGCTTTTAAAAATAGGTGCGCTTCTAATTGTTTTGTAACTCATATGATATATTATTATACACTCGAAAATTAATTGACATAGACTTAAATTGATCTTATCATTATAGCACAATACATTTATGTGTAACTTGGCTTAATTTGTCTTTCCTTGTATCTCAGCTCACAGTTCAAGTGCCTATTAAATGGCAATTGAGCCGCAAATTGATACGACGTGACTTTTCATCGAAAAACTGAGGCAACTTCACTTGAGACGCCCCACAGTTCAACACACACACACACACATACACACACACACACACACACACACACACATGCACACACACATGTGCATAATTGAATCATCATTCATATGTCATCTTGTTCTTCTTCTTCTTGTTTCACATATATAAATAAAAGTCAAATCCATTTCGGGGTTAAAATGTAAAAATAATTTCCGCAGTTAAGTTATAAAAATACATATATATCATCAAACGTCAGCTCGACTAGCCGATACCCAGTAATTAACTCAAAGGTCGCATTAATATGGCAAGTATAATTTGCGTGAGTGGGTCCGACTAGCAGCTACCCTGTAGTTATCTAAGTATTTAAATTTAAATTCGATTATTTTGTTGACGCTTTATCGATCTAATAAAATCGATTTTCATAAAAAAAATATCGACAATTCACTAGAGTTTTTGCCTTGTTTATGTACTTTAAGAATCGAACTTAATTTATTTAACATTCATAAACTTTAAATTCTCAAAAATTATCAAATTTTCATGGTTTTTTTAAATTAATAATCAAAATTTTGTACATTAAAAAAAATTAAATTATATTTTGTTTCCAACATTGTCCACTTTCTGTCTTGATACTTTTTTAAAAACTGTACTTTCATATCGCATTTAAAATTTAAAAACAAATTTTTAAAAATTTGTCATATGCCGATCGAAAAACCGAATTATATATTTAAATTTCAAATATTAAGCTCGATTCCCAGTTTGGATTTACATACATAACTTGTGCACAGACAGTTTGTTTACTTTTCGACGAAGCTGAAGGTGACATAGTGACGCCAATTTTGCAAACCAATGTGTTGAGTCTTCTGAGCAAAATTGAGCTACAAGTATTTGATGCCCTGTTCTTTTATGATTAAAAAGGAACAATTTAATCTACACCACACTGAAAAGAAAAATCCGGCATTCCGGGAATAAATCAATTCCAGACATTAATCTCGAAAATTTCGATATTTTTTTGGTAATTAATATACTACTATTGTCAGCTACCATTCTACTTAATCGCAACCAGTTCGGAAAAATAGAAAGGCGGTAATGGCTGTTTTAAGTTTTAAAGCAATCCATGTGCCTAAAAGTATGCAATTTTTTTTTTTTTTAATAAGTAACTGCTCTCGACTCAAGCCTTTTCCACTTGTTTTTAATTTAATGCATTTAATTCGCATATTGTTTTCGTTTAACAATAATAATTGTAAATATCGAACTTAAAAAAATGCATGTTAAAATCAAGAAAAAGAACTTAAAAAAATTAAATTTTAGAATAATCTTTTTTTGTGTCTGTGCTGAAACTTAAACTCATATTAAAACCATACTTGTTAAATAATCTGGGGTGCCACAGAAATGCTTCGCTTGAATTTCACTTAAATTTCATACAAATTTAAGTGAAATTCAAGCGAAAGCGAAAGCGAAATTTAAGTGAAGTTTGAGCGAGAGCGATTTCTGTGGCACCCCCGAATGATTAGTAATCTTAATCATTAGTAACGAGATTATTTTTGTTTAAAAATCGAACTAGTGATTAAATTACGATTACTTTCGGCTTTGCCCAATTATTTAATGATTACGATTACAAAAAATCTAAAATTATTACAATTATTCAAAAATAATTAGAAAAAATCAAAATATAATTAAAAATAATCTTTTTGAGTATTCGAATTATTTTGGATTTTTTTTCTGATTATTTCTGATAATTTTGGATTATTTTTGATTAATTAAATCAAATTATTTTAAATTTTTACAATCAAAGTAGCCAAAATAATCCAAAAAAAATCAACAATATTTCGAAATAATCAGAAAGATTTTTTTTTGATTTTTGTCTGATTATTTTTGAATAATTGTAATGAATTTAGATTAGTTCTGATTTTTTGTAATCGTAATCATTATATAATCGCAAATTTTTCAATATTCACTACGATTATTTCCAAAAATAATTCAATTGATTAGTAATTCTTATCAAAATTTAACAGTTATGGTTAAAATCAAGAATTAAAAAAAATTAAATTTTAGCATGATTTTTTTGTTGTGTCTGTGTTGAAACTTAAACTCTTGTGCTAAATTTTGTATAGGGTATTTTAAAAAGTAGAATCCTTGCTGGGCAAACACACACACACACACACACACACAACCCCTGGTGGTTGTTTTTTTTTTTTTGTATTTTTCTGCCCTTGGGCTTAAATGCATATGTGGGAAATCGAGTCAAATTCCAATAGGAAAGGAACAAGGAACAATTGAGGAACGGTCGCGTCTCCGTCTCGAGAAGACACGTGAATTTAATCAGGCAGCGTCCCGTTGCGATTCCAGGATATATTTTTAAGGATAAGGATATTGCGCGACGGATATAAATAACATGTTTGATTGCTCTTCGAATTCAGAAATCCACATGATGTACACTTGACTTCTGTCTTGTTAATGGACCTCAACCAACGCCCACTTAATGTGCCCGCCCTTCCTCGTCTCTTCTCTTTTCTCTTCTCTTCTCTATTTTAAGGGGGTTTCACTTAGCGTCGTTGTCTCGCCACAGGATGATAATGAGAGTTGAGGCCGTGGGCCGATGTTGATGATGATGATGACTCTGGGCCAGGTCAAAAGTGCCTGCACGCGCCATCGTCATCTCTCAAATTCTCCGATTCTCAGATTCTCAGCACTCAGCTCTCTTAGTTCTCAGCTCTTAGAACGCATTAACGCCACGCTGCGCTTAAAATTCCATTTCATTTTTTATATTTTTTATTATTTTAAACCACAATTTTCAATCAAAACGATAAATGTACTTGCAATTTTCAAGTGCAATTGATAGAAATGCAAAAACTTTAGGGGAAAAAAAAACAAATTCAATATTAAAAAACCCTTTAAATACGTTTCAAATCTCTAGTTTAATCTTAATCAATCTTATCTAAAATCTAAACAATTTAATGATTTAATTTAATTTATATTTAATTTGAATTATTCACATTTTAAAAGTAAATGAAACAATTTGGGGTCTTTTAATAGGGTCAAAAGAAACAGGTTACATGAAATTTAAAAGGTAAAATACCTACATATTTCAAAAAAGTTTTATTGAAAGGACTAAAAATAAAATCCTGGCAGAAATTGAGATATGCAACGATGACAGACTACAGACAGTGCGTATTTAATAAAAACCGCACAATGCGACCGTATGTTATATTCGTTAACAGAGTGTGTTATGTTGTTGACAGTGTATGTTATGTTATTTATAGCAGCGAGTTTCAAAAGGGGCGATAGTAAAATTTAATTAATATGCAACAGAGTATGTTAAGTTACTTACAGAGTATGTTATATTCGTTAAAAGAGTATGTTATGTTGTTGACAGTGTATGTTATGTATGTTATTTATAACAGCGAGATTCAAATGGGCGATATTAACATTTAATTAATATGTATATTCCTAATTTATATTCGTTAACAGAGTATGTTATATTTGTTAACAGAGTATTTTATGTTGCTTACAGTGTGTGTTATGCTATTTACAGTGTATATTTTGTTTTTCATGCAAATGGGCATTAATTATGTTTAATTAATATTTATATCTTTAGTTATGTTATTTACAGTGTATGTTATTTTCTTTACAGTGTATGTTAATTAAACAACCCGGACATTCCTATCTTTTTTACAAGCTTTAATTCTTTTCATCCTGAAATAATAATAATAAAAATATAAAAATTTATATGTAAATATGTGATACTTGCAGAAAGTTACAGTGTATGTTATATTCGTGTTAACAGAGTATGTTAAGTTATTTGCAGAGTATATAATATTCGTGTTTGCAGAGCGTGTTATGTTATTTACAGTGTATGTTATCTTATTTATAGTGTATGTTATGTTCTTAACAGGGTATGTTATTCAATTATAACAGCGAAATAATTATGTTTAATTAAACAGCTCGGACATTCCCTTTTAAATTAAATACATATAACAATAAATTAAATATGATAGTAAATTAAATGTGATAATAAATTAAATATAATAATAAATTAAATATAATAATAAATTAAATATAACAAGAAATTAAATACAATAATAAAATAAATATAATAATAATTTAATAATAGGTTAAATATATTAATAAATTAAATATAATAATAAGTTAAATATAATAATAAATTAAAAATAATTATAAAAATATAATAATTTATGTGTGAATTATTTGCTCATTAAACATGCAATCCTTGCAGAGATCGAGTTATCCAACGATGAGTCGGACATTGACATTGAGGATCGCTCGACGCCGGACTCGACGGTGAATGGTTGCCAGCAGGGGGACTTGATGCTGTCGCATCATCATCACCATCATCATCACTACAACCACGATGAGTCCAGCGTGGAGTCGTGTGGCACGGCAACGCCACAGGGAACAGGATCAGGATCAGGACTAGCAGCTGCTGCCGCTGGAATAACGGCGGGTCTCTTGGCCGCCGCAGCTGCCAGCGAAGGATCGGGCGGAGGCGGTGGCGGAGGCGGAGCAAATGGAGTCGGAGTCAATAGTGGCAACTTGGGCAGTGGCAGCTACGCGGAGCACAAGCTGCAGCTGAGCAAAAGCGGCCGGAAGCCGCGACGACGACGCACGGCCTTCACACACGCCCAGTTGGCCTACTTGGAGCGCAAGTTCCGCTGCCAGAAATACTTGAGTGTCGCCGATCGCAGCGACGTCGCCGAGACGCTGAATCTGTCCGAGACGCAGGTCAAGACCTGGTACCAGAATCGACGGTGAGTTTCAGTTTCAGGCATCCAAAATCGATAACAACTTTTAAGCCGATCTCAATGTGATGACCTCAAAAATACCTTGAAGAAGTGTTGGAAAAATAAAACGATAAATCGGGCAACTCGATTTTTGCGGAAGACATTTTTTAGTACCTTAACTCCATGTATTTCGGACGATAAATCGATTTTTGCGAAAGAGATTTTCCAATACTTTAACTCCTTGTATTTTTGACGATATATCGATCTTTGTGGAAGAGATTTTTCAATACTTTACTCGATATTTTTGACGATATCCCGATTTTTGTGAAAGAGATTTTTTGACGATATATGGATTTTTGTGAGAGACATTTTTCAGTACTTTAATTCGATATTTTTTTTTGACCATATATTGATTTTTGTGGAAGAGATTTTTCAGAACTTTGACTTGATATTTCGCTTTTTGCGAAAGAGATTTTCCAACACTTTAACTCGATATTTTTTTGACAATATACCGATTTTTGTGGAAGAGATTTTTCAGTACTTTGACTCGATATTTTTTTTACAAAATATATATCGATAGCTCCATTTTTCTTCTGATGCTTTTAACATTTTTTTTAAAACTCGATTCATAATTTTAATTTATGTTGCTTTGCTCAAGATAACTTTGAGTACGAATTAAAAAGAAAAAAACAGTTTTTGGTTTAATTAAATAAAGAAAAAACAAAAAATTAGTCGAGCGATTGTTTTTTATATATACACACTAATCAAAAAAACTGCTTCTTAAAATTCAAAAATATTGTCTAATGAGAAAATTTTAAGAGAGAAACACAAATGAAAAACACAATTTTTACTTACTTTACTTATAGCTAGATTTCTACATTAGAAATTTAGTTTAAAGAAGAATTTTTGTCTCATTGTCGATTTCCCAATCTAATGTCATTAATTTTGAATTCTGATCTAAAACTGGTTTTAAAAATATATATGTATTTTTTAAAGTATTTTTTAGTTTTTAGAATTACGGCACTTGGTGTATTTTTTTTAGCCAAGTCCTAAAAATCAAACTTGGAATTCTTGTCTAGAAAAATGCGTCAAGTACCTATTATATATTATTATTATATTTATATTCCTAATTTATATTCGTTAACAGAGTATGTTATGTTTTTGACAGACTATGTTATATTCGTTAGCAGAGTGTGTTAAGTTACTTACAGAGTATGTTATATTTGTTACCAGAGTATGTTCTGCTATTTACAGTGTATGTTATGCCATTTACAGTGCATGGTATGCTATTTACAGTGTATGTTATTTAATTATAAAAGCGAGATGCAAATAGTACCTTAATTTTTGAACAGTGTAGAATGTAACTTATTTTAAGATTATTTTCATTTATTTTCATTATTTATTATCACTACTTTTAGCTAGGTTCTAAAATTTAAATTTGTCTCTCTTGAAACAAAGAAGTTGAGACTTAAAAAATGCGCCCAAAACAAACCATGATTTTTGTTGATCAGTGTACACAGAAAAAAAAATGCTATTCTAAAATCAAGCCTAAAATTCTTGATTTAAGCCTGCATTTTTTAAGTATGTTTCCAGGATTAAGCTGAACAATCAAGCCTGAATCGGGATTAAAATGGGAAAATAAGCCCAAATTACTTGATTCTCTCTCAGCCTCTCTCATTTCAACTGGTCCGGTGGCTCAGTGGTTAGAGTCGCCGACTTGTTTGTAAAAGACCTGGGTTCGATTCCCACCAGTCAATTGCATTCAAAAATTTTCTTCACTAAAAAAAAGATGTAAAAAAAAACAATAAAAAAAATAAAATAAAAAATATTAAAAAAAAAATTTAAAAAAAAAATTAAAAAAAAAATTAAAAAAAAAAATCTTAAAGAAAAAATTAAAAAAAAAATTTAAATGTAACACAAAACATTATTTTTTTTTAGCCTGAATTTAAGAATTTCAGGATTGAATTCGGGATTGAAAAAATCAAGTATTTCATACTTGGTTTAAGCAAATCCGAGATTACCCCACTTCTGACATCGTTTCGAATTGAATCCGGGCTAAATATCCCGGATTTTTTTTTCTGTGTACAATGTCACTTAATCTCTCTCTGTCTCTCTCTCTCGCTTGCAGCACCAAGTGGAAGCGTCAGAATCAACTGCGTCTGGAGCAGCTGCGTCACCAGGCGACGCTGGAGAAGGACTTTGTGGTGAATGGCGAGAATGGCGCTGGCGGCGCTCTCGGCTGCTGCCCCAGCGGTTTGTCCAGCTCGTTCAGTGCCGCTGCCGCTGCCGCCGCTGCGGCCAGCAATCCGTGCAACTTCCTGACCTCGGCCGCTGCAGCGGCCATCTTCCGCAACGTTGGCTATGTCCACGGCTGTCCCATGTAAGACAGAGACAACACATGCAACATGCGGCGTTGCCACATCGCTGTCATCGCTTCTCCTCGCTTGCCTATGTAAATAGTTGATACATAAATGTTTTTGTGCAATACACGAATCTGTGCTTCAAATCGATCCTAAACGCGTTATCGATGTAACACCAAATTCGATTTATCGCAAAAGTTTAATCGATTTAACACAAAACTTGAGCTGTTGATTTAATACAAAATTCTATCGATTTATCGATGCAACGCCATATAACGATTTGTCGAATAATCGATGGATCACAAAATTCGAGCTGTCAATCAATCGATAGAATACAAAACTCTAGCTACCGATTAGTCGATGCATTGAAAAAATTGATCGATTTGTCGATTAATCGAAGCGCTACAAAAATTTGAGCTATCGATTAAACGATGTTACACAAAAAACTTAGCTGTTGATCAATCGATACAAAAAAAAATCGATTTATCGTTGCGTTGCGTTTATCGAGTCGAGTTCTGTTAAACTAAAAATCGATTTATCGATGCGTTGCAAATATCGATTTATAGATTTATCGAGTCGAGTCGAGTCCTGTTTAACCAAACAAATCTCGATCTCGATCTCCTCCCTCCCTCCCTGTCCCTTTAAAGCGCCTCCCTCTCCCCGCACGTCAGATTCAATCATAAACATTAGGCTTAGTCAAATTAACTGTAATATACACACAGACACACTCACACACACACACACACACACACACACACACACGCAATTACAATTGTAAACACCAAGCACCATATTAAAGGTTTTTTTTTTTGTGAAAAATAAAATTGAATTGCATATTTGATAAAGTTCGTTATGGAAAATGTGCGAGTAAAATTATTGGGAATTTTTGGGTGGTTTAACAGAGGTTTTTACAAAGACTTAACAGAGACTTAACAGAGGTTTCAATTTAGTATTTAATTTAATGCATTTAAAATGAGGTTTAAAAAATTTAACAAAGAAAGTTTTACCAATTACATTATTTATTTTACCTAAACCGAAAAACGGAGTGAAAAAACCGTTTAGCCAACCGATTCTTGCAAATCATTAAATTAAATATTGTTGTTAATGTTTAATCGACGTAAAAATTACAAATAATTTTTGTTGTGAACCAATATCAAGTAACCGTTAACCGTTTTGAAAACGGTATCCTAAGACTTTGCGTAAACGATAACCGGTAGGCAAAATTCGAAGTTAACCGATTCGGTTTGATAGCCTGATTATTATTCCGCAGCTCCATTATCACCAAGACATTTACCGCTAGTCAACCGGTTACTGTTACTGTTAAAGTTCAGGCATAAAAGCTTGCGCTTCAATTGGAATTCTTATTCCTATTTCAATACGAATTCGCATTCATTGAGTAATGCTTAAAAAGCAACTTGAGCGAATCACACAAAACGATATCAATTTGTCGCTATATAGTAGTAAATGGCAAGTTACCTATGCATATACATACATACTAAATATATATGTATATAAATATACACAAATACATGTGCATGGCAAAGTGTAAAAGTGTTTGTGTGTGCTTTAGGGAAGGAGGAATTGTCAGACATGCTGTCAGCCAACCGGAAAACAAGCAACAAACTCGGCACGCAATTATAACGGGCCACATAACCGCACAGAGCGACCGCATATGCAATATGCGTGGGCGCAAACGAGACAGCAACAGTAACGAGAGCCTGCTAAAGTGTGAGTGCGGGCAGAGAAGGCAGCAAACGAAGCGACGTCGCGTCGCAGTCGCAGTCGAAGCATTTGCGGACAGTGATGCCAAAGATATTCCGGGAAAAAAAAAGACAAAACAAAAATAAATTTCAGAAAAACAAGCCAAACAGGGAAAGTGTTTTCTCCTTTATATCGTTTTCATTTTCAAAAAGATAAAAAAAAGCCAGATTTTCGGATAGAATATGCTTGAGACTTTTTCCACACAAATCTAGCTGAAAAAAGGCTAAATTGGCATTACTGTTTGCGGTTGGATTTTTCATGCACATTTAGCTCGCGAGTATGAACGAAACACAAAAAGGACGAGAAATGTTTAGTCACAAATTGAATCTCAGTTTAACGAGCAGCAGCTGTGCAGCAGCGAGTGAGAGCGAGAAAGGACGAATAGTTAAAAGACTGGTCGCTTGCACAGACAAACAGACAAACACACACACACACACACACACACATTGTGATAGGTGATTGAAATGTGGAGCAGGAGGGGGGGTGGGGAAATTGAGAGAGAGAGTGCAGTCGACGTCGTAGTTTCGAGTGGCCACAAACGGAAGCAGCGCAGAACGCTAATTAAAAAGACACTTGACTTTTGACGTGGCGAATGGCGAATGGTGAAGAAGAGGGGCGGGGGAAGGGGCAAGCAAGTTGGCTTTGCGTTAAGTTTTTTGCCATGAAATTGTCTATGAAATGTGAATGTAATTTAATGAATAAAATGCAGCATAGACAGCAACCCCCTTGCCTCTTCCCTTCCTCTCTCTCTCTCTCTCTCTGTTACCACTGTTGCATTCCCTCTCACAGAGAGAGAGATTTGATTTTATTGCGGTTCATTTGCGGTTGTATTGAAATTTGAATTGCAATTTTAATTGGTACATTTTACGTCTGCCATCCTTTTGAGGATGCTCCAAAAAGGATACTCCTCTCTCGCCCCTCTCGTCTCTCGGCCTTTTGAGCCAACTTTGTGGAAATTTCCGTTTGTGGCTGCACTTTGATTTGTATTTATTTAATGAGTTATTAATTGCATTAAGCTTTCAAACGAAACAAAAACAGATGAAATACAAAAAAAAACAAGCTCAAAAGGATATAGCATAAAAAGATAAAGGCGGTCAAAGTCATAGTCTGACTGATTGTGGCCAGGCTGCAAAGTGGCCAGGAAAACTCAACAAAGTTGCAATTCAATCAGTTGCATAACGAAATAAAAACCGTTACCGCAACCGTATCTTTTAACCGATTGAATGTAGCAGGCATTAAAACCCTAACCGAAACCGTAACCTTTAACCGGTAAAAACCGATTGAAATTTGTAACCGTAACCGAAACCGTAACCGAAAAAAAAATTTCCCTCTAACCGAAACCTTTAAACCGAAACTCTGTAAACCGAAATAACCGTTTAGTAACCGTTTCATTTAAAAGGGTTAATTTCGGTTTTTCATACATCTTCAAACAAATTTTATTTACAATTTTTATAATAAAAAATGTAAAAAAGTTGTATTAATATTTAATATTTTAAAAATTGCGAATAAGAGTTATGGTATAACTTTGAAATACAATTTTAAAAGCATGTTTTATTATTAATTTTTGTTATAAAAATTTAAAAAACAAGCTAAAAATAATTTAAAACGAAAAATTTTGAACTGTTTTTATTTTTTCCGACTCTTTTTTGCGATCTCTGATATTTTGTTACTAGTATTGTATTTTGTTTTTGATTTTATTTTTTATTTTTAATTTTGATTTATATGTGAAATAAATGTGTAAATGAAACATTAAGAAAGTTATGCCTTTTTAATTACTATTATATTGTTAATATAATTATATTTTACGTATAACACAGAATTTTTTTTTTGTGAACCGAAACCGTACCGGTATTTCAAAACCGAAACATACGAAAACCGGTTCACCGTTACGAAACCTTTATTCAAAGATTTTGCGTAACCGATAACCGAAAACCTAAATTCAAACATAACCGAAACCGTAACTGAAACCGATATTCGTTTCGGTTTTAATCCCTGCAATGTAGTACACTGAGAAAAAAAAGAATCTAAAATCAAGATTTTGGTCTCATAACTAAGAACATTGGTCAAAAAAATGCGTCGAGAACATGAAAATCTTGAAGTAAGAAAACACATCATGATTCTAAGAACATTTAAATTAAGACCAAGTTCTTATTTTTAAGACAAAAAATTCTTATATTTTCAAGACCACAACTCTTATTATAAGAATAAAACCTATTATTTTTTTAAGATTATGTGTTCTTATTTTAAGACCAAAAAGTTTTGAATACTCAAGAAAAAAATCTCAAATTTAGATTAAGCTTCTTAACAATTTAAGAAGCATGAAGTAAGTTTTAGTTAACTTGAGGTCTAGTATGTCGATATGACTCTAAACAACAAAAACAATACACAAAACACTTGCAGATACAGCTGTTTTAAGAGATGCCAAACTCTATCACCAGAACCGTTTTGTTGACTTGACCAGCGATCCAAGCCTCATGTCATCTTTGAGAAGCCAGAACCAGTTGTGAATTATTGGTCTCAATAAGTGAAACAATTTTAAGATTTTTGTTCTTATTTTAAGAAAAAAAGATCTAAGTTCTAAGATTTTTATTCTTATATTAAGAACTTTACCTTTTTTAGAATAATATTCTTAGTTTTAGTAATTTGGTCTTAAAATATTCTTATTTCAAGAACAAAATATTTAAGATGAATGCTCTTGATTTTAGAAAGTGGTCTTTTTTATCAGTGTAACCTAAACCGAAACTGAAACCGAAATCGAAGCAAAATTATTATTTTTACCTTATCAGAAAAACCGAAACTTTTCCGTTAACCGATATTAACCGATTGAAATTGGTAATTGTAATTGAAACCGAAATCGAAACAAAACATTTGAATTATAGCAAAACCCAAAAACCGAAAATTTCAACTGAAATAACCGTTAAGAAACCGATTCATGCGCAACAGTTAAGTTCGGCTTTGTCAAGCATCAAATTGAATAACGTTCGTTACGGTCGAATCATCGTTTGTCAAAAACTTTATTTGATTTTCGTTTCTGCCGTGATTTAATTTAAATATTGGTTTTTTTTAAGAGACCTTAATTTTTGAAATTTTTAAGTATTCGTTTTTACATTTAAAAAAAAAATAGAAACCAAATCAACAAAAAACCGTTAACTGTTACGTAACCAATATATACAAATTTTGCGCAATCGATAATCGAAAACGTAAATGCGAACATAACCGAAACCGTAACTGAAACCGGTTAACATTACCTTACATTGATCTACACTGAAAAAAATACCACTTTCTAAAATCAAGAACATTCATCTTAAATATTTTGTTCTTGAAATAAGAATATTTTAAGACCAAATTACTAAAACTAAGAATTTTAATCTTGAAAATCGTAAGTTCTTAATATAAGAATAAAATTCCAAATTAAAATATTTTGTTCTTAATATAAGACCATTTTAAGACCAAATTACTAAAACTAAGAGTATTATTCTAAAAGAGGATAGGTTCTTAATATAAGAACAAAAATCTTAGAACTTAGATCTTTTTCTCTAAAATAAGAACAAAAATCTTAAAATTGTTTCACTTCCTGAGACCAATAATTCACAACTGGTTTTGGCAAGTGTTTTGTGTATTGTTTTTGTTGTTAAGTGTCATATGGACATTACTAGACCTCAAGTTAACTAAAACTTGCTTCATGATTCTTAAATTGGTATTGAAGCTTAATCTTAATTTGAGACTTTTTGTCTTGAGTATTCAAAACTTTTTGGTCTTAAAATAAGAACACATAATCTTAAAAAAATAATAAGTTTTATTCTTTTAATAAGATTTGTGGTCTTGAAAATATAAGAATTTATGGTCTTAGAAATAAGAACTTGGTCTTAATTTAAATGTTCTTAGAATCAAGATGTGTTTTCTTACTTCAAGATTTTCATGTTCTCGACGCATTTTTTAGACCAATGTTCTTAGTTATGAGACCAAAATCTTGATTTTAGATCCTTTTTTTTATCAGTGTACATTTACATATGGGTACTTCCAGGATCGAGAAGGCGATATTTGTATGTCTTTAAATGAAAAACAAAAAAAAATGGCTAAAGTTAACATTTTCAAAAATGTTTGCTCGCGGGCTTAATGCCTTTTATCAACACTATTTTTATTATAAAAGACAAGCTTTGAGGACTTGTCGTTTTTTAATTATTTATAAAAAACAATGCATCGCGAACGTGACGAAAAATGGAAGTCATGTTTGACTTCATCTTGACAATTGCAAAAGTCGGCGAAATGAGGCGAGTAATTTGGAAGAAAATACTTTTAAACCATAACAAAATAATGTAGTTTTTCATTTAAAGGAATGATTTAGATATATCGCTATTATTTTATTTATTTTACAAGTTTTATTAGTAATTTGTAACGCGACATCGCGAACGTGGCAAGATTTCCACCTAGTTTGTTCCAAGAATACGTGGGGCTTAACAAAAGTTCGGTAAGTTGACCGGAAAAAAATTCGGAATTTTTTTTTTTAATTTATCCCGAATCTTCGACTTTTTTTATCTTCTTTACATAATCGCCATTGATTTCAATGCATTTCTTAAGCCTAAAATCGACTTCTCAAAACAGTCTTGAAAATCTTGCTTTTAAAGCTTTTTAATAGGTGGGTTGGCTACTTTGGAGCTCCATACCATGGACTACTGTTTGGCTTTCGGGTCGTATTTATTAAACCAAGCTTTGGAATCAGTAACGAATTCATTAAAGTTGCTAGACTTCAAATTTTCATATTTATTTAAAAGATATTGGGCAAAATGCATCTGAGCTTCTTTTTGGGCCTCATTTAAAATGCATGAAACCCATCGCGCAAACTTCTTCGTATACATCAGATCTTGATGCAATATGCGAGATATGGCTATGGCATTCAAGTCCAGTTCACTAGCAACCATTTCCTGGGTATATCGAGGGTGTTCGGCAAGTTTTGTTCTAACTAGGGCCACATTTCTTTCGTCTCTCGAAAATTTTGGCCGACCTTCTCGGGGATCGTCCTCTACAGAAAAATGTCCTGTCTGGAATCTTTGGAAACATTTTGAAATAGTCTTCAGAGATGCTGCAATCGTTCTATAAATATTTTGACATTTATTAAATATGTGTACGGTCTTCAGTTTGCGTGGAAAACCGAATAAAAGGCTATAGTGAATTTCTGTTTGCGTTGGTAGTAGAATTTCATCTGAGGTACCTTCAGCTAATTTGCGTTTTCTAGTCTCCATTTTAACCGATTAATCCAAGACTTTTAATATAACCTCGTAAAAGTATTGCGAAAGTTTTGACACTTTTGGAATTTTGAAAAACGATTTAAAAGTCGCCAACTTACCGAACTTTTGTTAGACCCTTCGTATGTTCATTACATTTTATTCGATATATCGAAAACAGTTTGTAAAACTTGTTTTAAATTAAACTTTCAATATATTTCTACTATCTTAGTGTCATCGATAAAATAGAAAAGGTCTATTTTTTAAATCAATTTTTAAGAAAATGGTCAAAAATATTGAAAAAAGTGAATTTATTCCAATATAGAATCTATATGCTCATCCTATTAAATTTCTTCTAGCGTATATTGCTTAATAAAAAACCTCTTTACGAGGTAAAGTCTAGTGACGAAAACATTTTCATGCCCCAAAATTTCTGATATCCAATTTTGTGACGAATAATTTTATATTAAGTTTCACACATAAATTATTTTAAACAAAATTTTGGCACCCGGCACATTGCGCTAAAATGTTTCAATTCTAATACTAAATAAAACTAACTGTATTGCGCAGTGCCGAATGCAAAAATTTTGTTTAAAATAATTTATGTGTGAAACTTAATATAAAATTATTCGTCACAAAATTGGATATCAGAAATTTTGGGGCATGAAAATGTTTTCGTCACTAGACTTTTACCTCGTAAAGAGGTTTTTTTATGGGATATCAGAAATTTTTGAATAAGACATCAGAAATTTTAAAATTGCAATATTTGATGTGATTTGTTGTGTAGATTTTTCTTAAATTGTCAAAATAAGGGAAAAAATACCTTATTTAACCTGTAACTGTTTACCCTTATAATTAAAAATAAAACGTTTAAGGTATGTCTAAGAGCTCTTCGAAATACCTTTTCAACGACATATAGATCGCATCTGTAGCTTCTATCATTTGGATGCTATGGGGGATTAAATTTTAGCGGTTTTTTGCGATTTCCCGCTAAACTAGCGATTTTTCGAAAAAGTAGAACAAACGATTTTATATTTTTGATTATAAAATGATTTATCTGCCGCAAAAAGAATTCACCACTTGCAAGCAGTTTATTTCCGTATTACGCTGCAAGCAGTGTACATACTGCATATGTACATACATGCAGTAGTGTAAAGGTAAAAGGTATATTCAGTTAATAGGTAATATCTTGTCCAAACGAATTTTGACAGATACGTGTTATATGTCAAAAAACGCGGAATCAAATTGCCTATAACATATAACATATTTTAAAGTGATCTCATGTGTAGATTTTTCTTAAATCGCCAAAATGTGTAAAAAAATACCTTGTTTCACCTGTAGCCGTTTACCCTTTTACTTAAAAGAAAAACTTTGAAGGTATGCCTAATAGCCCTTCAAAATACCTTTGCAACGATATATAGATCGCATCTATAGCTTCTATCGTTTGGATGCTATGAGGGTTTAAATTTTAGCGGTTTTTAGCGATTTCCCGCTAAACTAGCGATTTTTCGAAAAAGTCGTAGAACAAACGTTTCTAGATTTTTGAGCGGGAACAAGTCCTCATTCAAACTTTTGAGCTAAATCAACGATTTGATACTAACAAACAGACAAACAAACAAACAAACAAACAGACTGACTTTTCATCTCGTTTTGAGAAGGGCACCAAAAATTTCAAAATTAATTATCTTTCGAACCAGCGGTCGGATTTTGATGATCGAGGTGTCATTCGACGCGTAATTTTGATTAGAATAGTTAAAAATTAAAATAAAAATAAAAAAGGCTCCACCGGCCCCATTTGCTCCAATCATTTAAATTTTTCCCCTCCCACTTACACCTGTTTATCTCACGAACCAGGTGAGTTTTCAAAAGTCTTAGTATGCACATTTGTAAGTTTAATTGATACCTTTTGATCGGTATATAGCTCGACCTGATCGGACAGTCATAGCAAATTTTCCATTCTTCCTGTGTATATATGCTAGTCGCCTTCGCACCCTTCGTGCTGCTTTCGTCACTAGCGCGGACTGCCGTCCGCAGTGATAATAAATTTTTGAAATCAAATTTCACAAGTTCTGAGTTTCTGATCAATTTCAAATATTTGGGCGAGGTGGACCTTCTGTGGAAATGCAACATTATCATTAACATTAACATTATCATTAACATTAACATTAACATTAACATTAACATTCACATTAACATTAACATTCGGTTTGATACTCTGCTAACTTGAAGCATTAAAAAAAATACTTGATAGAAATATAATTGTACAAATATTGCACACATCAATTTTTAAAAGCATTGTTGAAATGATAATGGTGAGATAGTTCGGCAACTTGATTAATTTTGTTTGTTGATTTTTAAGCTTCGATATTAAACTCGATTCACAGTTTGGATTCACAACAATATTCAAAACTCATCATTAAGAAGCTTCACTGTACAAATTTTTAACAACTAAGAAATTGTAAGTTTAATTAATATTCTGATCAAAAATTCGAAATTTGTTGAATTCTATTCTATTCCATTTAAATAAAATAATGCTAGAAAAAAGACCATAAGATAAGATAAAGATTTCTGCCTTTGATTTCATTTTATATGCATTGTGTTCTCTTTTTATCAAAATCAGAGCTAAATGAGATGCTTTGTCAGCTTTTGGTTAACGATTAAACAATTTAAGAGTAAATGAAAACACGCACTCAAAAAAACAGATAAAAGATACAAATAGAAGATACAAATACAGATACAAATAAAAGATACAGATACACACGTGCACGCAGCAAACAATTAACGGTTAACGATGCTGACAGCAGCAACAACAACAACAACAACAACAACAAAAACAACCGCCACCCAGACAAGTGTCAACACGCCCCGCGGCACAAACACAATTGGCAACATTTTTCCAAACGGATAATGACAAACATTTTAATCACAAAATGAAACCGAAACCGAAACCGAAACCACCACCGTAGCAGGAGTGACAAGGACAACAACAGCAGCAGTAGCAGCAACAGCAGCACTCACACACATACACTCTCACTCACACACACACGCACACACACACACACTCACACCACCAAGCACAGTCTCAGTCGGAAGTCAAGTGGCTTTTGTTACTGATATTGTTATTGTTGTGGTTTGAGTCTCAACTCGTCGTCGACAAACGGCGGCAAATGAGCTTGATAAAAGCGATGAGTCTATGTTATCGATAGTAAGCACTGATAGTAAGAAGGAATCAATCTTTAACTCCATATGACCAAAAAGACTCTCCGTTAACTTTACATTTTTTACAATGAAATATTATTTCCATTACTATTTCGAGAAAATAAAAAGATGTTCGATAAAATCATAAAAAGTTGAATTAAATCGATTGTCGATACAGATAATTAATTGGCGATACCTAAAATCGATCGGCGATGCATACAATCGAGTGCAGTTACATTTAATCGACTGTCGACGAAAAAGTGCCTTTTTCGCCATTTTCAAAAAATTATAAAAAATACTAGCGAAGAGATATTTGAAAAATTTTTTCTGCAGTTACTATTTAAATTGTTTAAAGAAACTTTCTGCATCAAAACATTTTTTAAAAAATCGAGAAAAAAAAGTTGAAAAAGTTGAGGTTTACAAATATTCGAATATTTTAATGGGTACTCAATGGGTTAAGAATAGTACCACATCATTCGAAAGGAATTCAAAAGACCTTTCCATTGATACCAAACTTTCCACGAAGTAAGCTCACAATTCGGCTAGAATTAACTTTAAAGGGTGCTAAAATACTTTTGGCCACCGTTGTATATAATTTTAAAGCAACTTCATTATAATGTTTCGAGAATGTTAATCTATGAAATCATATAGAAATCTAAGGTAAATAATAACTTTATTACTATAAAAATAATATAATTTGAAAGCAACTTCATTAAATTATTTCGTGAATGGTAATCTACAATATCGTATAAAAATTTAATATGAATGATAATTTTATTATTATCAAAATATAAATGGAAAGCAATTTCTTAAAAATGTTTCATGAATCTAAATTTTAATATAATGTAGAAACCTAAGGTAAATAATAATTTTATTATTATCAAAATATATTCATATATATTCATAGAATATATTTATTTTAATGTTTTGCGAATCGAAATCTATAAAATCATAAGGAAACCTTCAGTCATCCAGATCCGAATAGTTATCGACGGGTAGAGTTGGAAATTCTTCGGGCTTTTCCTCTTCAGGCTCAGGCAACATGGGAACCTCGCGTTTCACACGATCCAACATGCCCAACATTTCGCGTATGCGAAAACCAATCTAAAAACAAGTAAGTTATATAGTTAGTTAAATAATATAGTTAGAGATCTAATAATACAACCTTGGCAAAGCGACCGAACTGTGCGGCGACCTCATTGCTGATGAAAGTGGCCCAGGTGACCATTGACTGCAAATCGATGCCGCGCATTTGAAAGAAATGATTTGGATAGCCAAATTGCTTGAGCTCATCGTTATTGTCGAGCAGTAAAAGCTCGATTAGTTTATTGATCGACTGCAACATCAACTCCAGTTCCTCCCGCTGCTCCGCACTCAATTCGCAGAGACTGTAGCTGGGTTTCCAGCCCAGACTTAAGGCGAGTTCCTCGAACTCCCGATAACGATGCATGGTTATCTCCATTTTCAGTATTCGGCCAACTATCGCCCACAACAGGCAAACGGAAATGGGCAGCGCCAGACTTGAGATGCTCAACAAACCCATCGACAAAGTCAATAGTTTCACTTTGGAATCGGCCTTCAATTTGCCCAGCTGCTCCAGCAGAAACTCAACATGACCGTGAACCTAAATATGTGATTCAAATTCAATATCAAAATATATAAAACATAAAATATAAAATATAAAAACTATATATTAAATTATATAAAATATGTAAAACAAAAAGTATATGGGCATTTCCAGAAAAAGGTCCACCAAGACGAAAAACGTAAAATTGATTAAAAACTCACATCTTGTGAAATTTTCTTCCAAAAATGTATTCAAGTTATTTGTTTTATCAATATACGCTAGAAAAAATTCAATAGGATGAACATATAGATTCTACATTGGAATAAATTCATTTTTTCCATATTTTTGCCTATTTTCTTAAAAATTGATTTTCAAAATGGACCGTTTGTATTTTAACGATTACACTAAGTCAGGGAGTAAGATTGTAACATAAGCCATTTTAATATATAGAAAAATATTGAAAGTTTAATTTAAAACAAGTTCTAAGAGCTATATATCGGAATATAGAATAAAATTTGATGAACAAACTCTTGGAAAACCTAGATGGAAATCTTGTCAAGTTTGCGATGTCACGTTACAAATTACTAAGAAAACTTGTAAAATATATAAAACGGTAGTTACATATCAAAATTATTTCTAAAATGGAAAGCTGCATTATTTTATTATGGTTTTAGAGTATTTTCTTCCAAATTACTCGCCACATTTCGCAGACTTTCGCATTTGTCAAGATGAAGTCAATAATGACTTCCATTTTTGTCGCGTTCGCGATGCATTGTTTTCTATAAATAATTAAAAAACGACAGGTCTTCAAAGATTGTCTTTTATCATAAAAATAGAGTTGATAAAATGCATTAAACACGTGAGAAAACATTTTTGAAAATGTGAAGTTTTGCCAATTTTTTTTTCATTTAAAGTTGTACGAATGTCGAGTTCGCGATCCTGGAAATACCCATTTATAAAAATATTTAAAATATATAAAATATGAAAATATATATATTTATTAAACAATTATTGAGTTTTTATTTAATTTAATTAAAGAACTATTTAATCCTTTATTTAATTTATGATTTTATATTATTGTCAATATACATTTAAATAAAGCAATTCAAATGAATACAACATTTGAAATCAGCGGTGGGCACGAAATCTGAAGAAATCAAGTTGGGAGCAGCCGCTAGCTCCCGGAGCCCATGCGTGCCCACCGGTGTTTTCAATAACAAAATGAGCCAAAGTCAAAAAGAGAAAACAAAATAATATGTATGTACACTACTGGCCAAATTAATAAGTACACTCTTTCTTTTACTATAACAGCTATCGTAAGTCAAGTCTTCATATTTACAAATTATATTTCAAGGTCATCTAAATTCCGTTTGAATGATGCATAACTGCAAATAAAAAAATTTCAAAAATCTTTTCACTGGTATTTTTTATAATTTTTTGAAAATCCTAAATCCTCATTTTCATGCAAAAAGTGCCTTTTTTGCAGTTTTCAAACAATTTAAAAAATACTAACAAAAATATTTGTGCAATTTTTTTTTTTGCAGTCACTCTTAGAATTGTTTAAAGAATTTTTCTGCATCAAAATATTTTTTGGAAAAAGTCGAGGCGAAAAGTTGAAGAATTTTCTTTTCTTTAAAATTCAAAATTTTCGATGGGTACTTAATGGGTTAAAGAAATTTTGGTGTCATTCAAACGGAATTTAAACGACCTTTCCAAACATATTTTTTTTACTGTAAAGACTTGACTTACATAGCTGTTAAAGTAAAAAAAGGGTGCATACTTTAAGCTGTGAGCCACTGTATATGTGATGGAAAAAAAATAGAAACGAACTTTTTTTTTTTGTTATTTTTAAGGCTGCTTTGGAAGCTAGTTTCATAATACCCATAAAAACTTCGGGGTATCTAAAATTAAATAAAATAAGATTGGCCCAACTCTTGATGTTGATATTTTGCAATCTCCATTTCATATCGAGAACTCAAAGTTATCTTAGAGTCCGAATTAATGTGAATTTCGACAGGATTTTGGCAATATCGAATAAGAGTGCACTTACTCTAGTTGACAAGCTTGTCAATTTCATCTGAGTAATTGTTAAAGTTGTTTAAACTTTCGCTTTTAAAGCTTTCCAGTTATTGTCAAGTTGTACTTGAAGGAGTTTCAAATAAAATCTAAGCGATAGTAACGATAGTAGTTGCAATAGTAACGATAGTAGTTGCAATAGTAATGATAGTAGCAGCGATAGTAACGATAGTATTAATGCCTTTTGAACTTACAATAATTGAAGGAGTTTCAAATAAAATCTAAGCGATAGTAACGATAGTAGTAGCAATAGTAACGATGGTAGTAGCAATAGTAACGATAGTAGTTGCAATAGTAATGATAGTAGCAGCGATAGTAACGACAGTAGTAGCAATAGTAACGATAGTAGTTGCAATAGTAACGATAGTAGTTGCAATAGTAATGATAGTAGCAGCGATAGTAACGATAGTAGTAGCAATAGTAACGATAGTAGTTGCAATAGTAACGATAGTAGTAGCAATAGTAACGATAGTAGTTGCAATAGTAACGATAGTAGTAGCAATAGTAAT
>JBAMBJ010002944.1:0-178055 GCA_037043495.1 Drosophila recens | reverse complement strand
AGAATTATTTCTGCTAAATAAATCTCTCATACTTTGACTTAATTTCTTAGTGAACTAACTACCTCGGCTCATTTGCTTTTTACATTTCTACCCTATACACTTTTTATTCTTACTAAATAAACGTTATCTGGAATAAATATTATTATTGTTTTGGGTGTTTTTAATACAGAATCCAAGTGAAAATGCCGTCACCAACTCATAATTCGCACTGATAAGAACTTAATGCTGATTATTTATTTATTTACAAAGCAAACATTGCATTAATAAATAGATGAAACATATTCAATAGATATTAAAATAAATATTTACAATGCACAGAAAAAAAATCCGGGATATTTAGGCCGAATTCAATCCGAAACGATGTCTGAAGTGGGGTAATCTCGGATTTTCTTAAACCAAGTATGAAATACTTGATTTTTTTCAATCCCGAATTCCATCCTAAAATTTTAAATATAAGGTTTTTCGTTGCATTTAAATTTTTTTTTTTTAATAGATACTAGATCGTTCAAAAAGTCCCCGGACTGACAGTGAAAAAAACATTTTTTTTTTTTAATCAATTTATTTATTCAATATAGTCTCCGTCTAGCTTAATGCACCTTGTCCAACGGTCGTTCAACATTTCGATGCCTTTTTTGTAGTGGTCTGAAGAAAGTCCCTCAAAATAGGCTTCAGTTTCCCATTCAACTTCTTCATTGGAGTAAAATTTTTTCCCTGGAGCCATATTTTCAAGTTTGAAAACAGATAGTGGTCACTGGGGGTCAGATCTGGAAAATATGGAGGATGAGAAAGCAATTCCCACTTAATTCTTTGATTTTTTCCATCGTAAAAGCGGCTTTGTGAAATGGTGCATTGTCTTGATGAGAATGGATTTTTTTCTTCGCCAAATGCCGGCGTTTCTTCTTAATTTCGTCATTCACACGATCAAGCAAAGCTGAGTAATAACTTTGTTGCATTTTTCACCTTTTTTAAGATAGTCGATGTGTATCATAACATGTCCATCCCAAAATACACTGGCAAAAACCTTACCAGCCCATCGACTTGCCTTCACACGCTTCGAACGGCTTTCACCGGCCTCTCGCCACTCAGCTGATGACCGATTGGACTCCGGAATGTAGTGATGGATCCAAGTCTCATCCATGGTGATATATCGACCCAAAAATTCGTTGGATTTTGGTTAAACATGTCTAAACAGGACTTGAAATCGGCCACTCGTTTTTCCCTTTGTTCAATGTCTAGGAAATGCGGCACCCATTTTACATTGAGCTTTTTTATATGCAAATGGTCATGCAAAATCGAAACCGCTGACCCAGTCGATATGCCCACAGTCTCAGCAATCTCACGCACTTTGACTCTTCGATCAGTCAATACGATTTGATGGACTTGTCTGATGATCTCTGGAATAATCACCTCTTTTGGTCTTCCCGAACGCTTCGAGTCTTCGGTGCTCGTACGACCGCGTTTAAAGTTGGAATACCAATCGCAAATGGTTGATTTACCTGGAGCAGAGACCCCGTAATGCTTATCAAGCCATGTCTTTGCTTCTACGGTATTTTTTCCCATCAAAAAACAGTGTTTAATCAAAACACGAAATTCAGCTTTTTCCATTTTTCAAAAAACTCAAAAAGTTGCACAACAATAATATTTCTAACTCGATAGCGAAGCCTCCGATTGAGCTCAAATTTTCACTGGAGCCTAGATATGAACTAGTTAGTCTAAAAAAATTTGTTTCAAAATTTTAGTGGAGTGGCCTATGTGTCAGTCCGGGGACTTTTTGAACGATCTAGTATTTTTTTATAATTTTTTTTGAACATTTTTTAATTTTTAATTTTTAATCTTTTTTTTATTGACTAAGGGAATCGAACCCAGACTTTTTTCAAACTGGAGTCGGCGACTCTAACCATTGAGCCACCGGACCGGTTGAAATGAGAGAGGCTGAGAAAGAATTTTCCTCTCGCGCTCAGCAAATGTGTATTTTAATCCCGATACAGGCTTGATTATTCAGCTTAATCCTGAATACATACTTAAAAAATGCGGGCTTAATTTAAGTATTTTATACTTGAATTTAGAATGTAATTTTTTTCTGTGTATTTCAATATCCACATGTTTATATTCTTGATCTGCACTAACAGCTGCTTATAAGTATGTATATTACCATGTCCGTATGAGCAAAAGGGTCTAAGATATGGTAAGGAACAGAAGTAACTGTTTCGATTTTCTGAAGTTAGGCAAATCAAGTTAATTTTAAATTTTACATGCATGTTTTTTATTTACTGAATTGACATGCATATTTTGGATACTTTTGTGTGAATTCATTCCACCGTTCAAGTGCAAACATTGCGAAGCAGCCTCGAGAAAGCCGCCACAAAAAATGCGCCGTCTGCAGACTACGATGCAGGGATGGAGAGAGAGAGAAAGAGAGAGAAAGAGAAGTAGCGGAAGGGAGGCGAGACTGTCGCTTGTTTGCAATGAGGATAAAGGAGGCAGAATTTTTATAATAATTTCTTTCTTTTCTCTCGCACAGCATGTGTGCTCTGAGGTCGGGCATCACTTGAAGTGCGGCACACAGGAAACTCGTATGCAAAAAGTGCACTTGAAAACGGTTCTCTTTAGCCGGGCTGAGGCTATGTTTTTGTGGCACACAAATACAAACACAATCACAAACACAAATGCACAAATACAAGCAAAGTGAAGCACACATTTGGGAACTGCGTCCTGTCAGCCACATATTTACACAACTGCAATAATATTTTTTTGTCGCCAGGCTGCACTTTTTACCGAGGCCAAGACCAAGACCAAGACGCTGGGGAGGATTCACTTAGGTCTGGGTCCCATCGCCTAACTATTCTCGGACCAGGGAACTATTGAAAAATGTATATGAGCTGCAAGTTTCTTGTGTTTTCTTTTCCCAGTCGCCGCAGTGAAAGTGATTTATGACTGCTGCGAGTATCGCGGCGAGACTTTGTCTCCGTTGTCTCACTTGCTCGGCCACTTAGAGAACTGAGACTTTACCAACTCCGAATCCCGATGGTGCCTTTGAGTTTTGGCTCCTGATCCGTGTGTTGTTTGTGCCAAATGTGCAATAAATTAGTGTTTTGATTTTCTGCATTGCCGGAGAACTTGGCGCCGTCTTTCCCCGCTTTCCTCTCTGTTCCTGCCAGCTGCATGTGCGAAAACTTTTATCGTTTGTCGAGTTTTTAAGTTGCATTTCTTATTCATAGACAGAGCGACAAACTTTAACTGATTCCAGCGCGAGAGACAGAGAGAATGTGAGTGAGAGTGAGAAGAGAACAAAGCCGCCTTTCAACTGTGACGCCATGCAATGGAATACAGAGTCGCTTATTAAAGATCTTCCAAGCATGCACAGAGTACTTAGTTCTGGGTATGAGACGTCTGTAATAAACACTTGAGATTACGAGTCTGAATATGTCGCTGGGCTTGAGTTTAGGTTTGGGGTTTGTTCTGCTTAATTTGAGGCATTTTTCAAATGGCATGTGAGTGTGCGGCAAGTTAACAGGCGTGTCGTTGCGAGGATCACACACACAGCTAGTGGAAACACAGCAGATTTGTGACTCGGATCGTTGAACTTACCACAGTCATTACATATGCAAATAGGGCCAAGGTACATACCTGCAACGAAAAGAAAAGAGTAATAATCGATTAGTAAGTTGTCATTGTTTGCTGCATCTACTTGTAATCTAACTACAGCAGACCATATAATTATTTTAGCTAAAAATGCACATTTAATTTTGAAATGATTAAACCCTTTTATGTTTGTTTTTTATTTTTTTTTTTAGTCTTGAGTGCATGGCTTTTAAAACGAGTTAAAGAAATGAAAAAGTGTAATCCATTTTGTTCAACTTTTTTTTTTAAATTAAAAGAACACCTCATGATAATTTAGTTATTTTTTTATCTAGTCCAAAGAGGCAAGATTTTCGTTGTTTTGGCATCAACTCCCTTAGCTGTTCATTCTATTGTGTTATTCTCTATCAATTATCCTTATCTCTTATCTTATAACATCAATTTATACTAAGAAATAATATACATATTTAATCATAATATTGTTTGTTTAAGTACTCGGGTACAAACATTTCTCGCTACATTAAATGTTGACAAAAAAATGTTGTTATAGCCCAACAAATATTATTATTTTTGTCAAAACAATTACTTGACATACTGTATCTGCCAGTACTCAAGTCGTAACTATCTGCTCTGCCACATTGAATGGTAAGCTTTGCTTGAGTCAAGCGACGAGTACAAAGTTATTCGGGTCAAACGAAGAACGAATTGAAGAAAGTCTCGATGAGCCGAGATGTTGCCACAAGATGCTGCACAGTCACCCAGTGGCGAACTCAGTCTCATCCTGGCACACACGACTGCGCATATTTAATTGCTCATTGCGCGTGATTCGCTGTGGCAGCGTATGAGGCATGGGGCATGCGGCATGCGGCAGCACAAGGGGGTGACTCAAGATGCTTGACTACATTATTTTGACAGTCGGCACAAATTACCAACTGCCAACTGAATGGTAGGAACTTGCAACTTTCTTTCTTGCAATTGGAATTCGCGTAGTGCGCCGCCGCAGCGTCCTCCTTGCAACTTGCAACTTGCAGCGTGCAACGTATGCATGAATATTGTATCTGTCGCCTACGCGACGGCGCATGCCTCATTTGCATTTGCCTGGCGTCATGCAACATTTGTGCTGTTGCCTGTCTGTTGTCTGTTGTCAATCGCCTGCCGCTGCACTATGGGGTATTTTACCGAAAAAGTGTCATTTATTAATTTTTCAAATGTATGCAAATGTAGGATTTTTTAATGCTAACATATAGTAAACACTTCAAACTGTTAGTTACTTACCAAAAATGTTAACATAACAGTCCAATGTTAAGATACCAGCTGTTAAAGTCAGCTGTTTCAATCGATGACAGCATGCTTTTATTAACGGCAAAATTAAAGTGCACTTTCAAATTGAAACACAGGATAAAGAATCATTTTATAAATCCAAATTTGAAATGGATGTCAACTGTTTAGGTTTGTGTTACATGTAAATGCTAGTATATTCTTGATTTTGTATGTGTCTCTTTTATAATGTGTATATTTAGCAAGTACTGTCAATGTCGAATTTTGAATAGTAAAGTTGAACTTTGCAAAGACTTTGACAAAATTGTTAACAATTGTTAGTTTTGAGTCCTCGTCCATGTTGTAGAGTCATTATTTCTCTATTCAGAATAGTTTATCTCAAGCTCCACATTTGACCACTTTTTCCGTAATTAAGTTTTTTAGCACGTAACCTCACAATTTTTCAGTGATGATTTGCTTGCTTTTTGTATGGAGAATTCGATCTCTTATTGAGGCATTAATTAATAACTCCTAGACTAAGCAAGATATTTTGCTACGGTCTTTTTTCTTGTGTTATTCATACCCCTAGAATTTTTTTTGGAAGAATGGGCGTGGCACCATCTCCGCCCCCTATTTTTTTTTTTGAATTTTATGCTCGCAGCTGTGTAAAAGGGCTTATAACTTTCTATGTCCAACGAATACGTTTTTTTTATGTTGCTAATAATATATAAGATCAAAGCTTTGCTAGTTGCAATAGAAATCATAAACTTACTGGCTACCAATAAAAAAAAATTTAAAAAAAAAATGAGTGGGCGGAAATTGTGCCACGCCTACTTTTTCAAAAAATTTCTAATGGCTTGTATAATACTAGAAAAAAAACCGCATCAAAATATCTTGCTTAGTTAACGAGTTATTAATAAATGACACATTTTTGGTAAAATACCCCATAGTGCGCTGTTATCACTGTCATAAGCTGCAGCAGCAGCAGCAGCTGTCAGTTGTCGCTTTGTCGCTGTCTCCTGCTACTGTTTGACAGTCTCTTGGTTTGTTGCATTGTCACCTCAAGGGTCACACAACACTCGGGTGGGAAGGGAGTGCTCGTATATAGGACGTGCACAACAATGCCAGCTGATTTAAATATTTTTTAAGCAACTTTCTCGCATCCAACTCAATCACTGTATACGAGTATTAAGATACTCAAAGTCTGGTCAAAGTTCACTTACTTCTAAGGGGAAAGGGGCGAGCGAGGGGTTTGAGAGACAGATAAAGATCATAATTGTTACGTAAATATTTGGTCAGCTATAATTGCTTTAACAAAAATATTGTATTATATCTCTGCACGCAGTCGGTCGAATGCTGTAAGAGTAAAACAATAATTTACATAATTTTCTTACAAATCACGCACACGAAACTCGCCCCAATGGATCAACAAGAGCCTCCAGTTGGGATAGCTTGGTTGGCTTGGGATTGACCGAGACAAAGCCAAATCCAGTTATTGATTAATCCACAACATTGCCACGACTTTTATGCCACATCATTGTGCAACATTATTTCAAATCATCAACAGAGAACTTTTTGTTTGCTTTCCGTCTTTTTTTCTCTATTTTTTTTTTGTATATTTGTGTTTGTATTTTAGCATATCATTGTTGGAATCAGCTGAAAATGCATTTATGGCCCTGTCTGTGCCTATCAGCTGCGAGATGATCTCTTAAATGGGGCAACAGCATCATTAAAGCCTCAGACGCGTCTCGACTCGACTCGTATGTAAATTAGGCCTTCAGATTAGATTTAGTTTGAAACGCAGTTGAGATGCAATACTTGAGATGTCAATTGATAGATAAAAATGAGGAGAAACTTCCTTCCTCTAAAGATGAATAAAACGCTATAAGAGTGATTCAGACTTGTCACCTTCTAGCGATTAACGTAAACTAGTTAAATCTAACAAGTTCAGCACATTAATGCAATCGCTTATGTGATCATCCTCTACTCCCTCTACTACTTATTTGTCCAACTCCCTCTTCGGTCTGTAATCTCGAGCATTAACAGTTATAGCCAGCCCCATTCACATTACCCTATCTAATACAAATCCCAACAGTCATTGCCCATTAACATAACTCCATACGGGATGACGGCGGAGACGACAACGACAACGACGACGACGACATTGCCCACGTCCTCTCATCGTCGTCCACTCAAACGGCACTCAACAAGTTCTAATAGTCACACACACACACACACACATGTAGTGTTTACCTCCTACACAGTGCTTACCTGGCTGCATCCACACACTCACACTATCATCCACAGCCCACGCATTTACCCTCGCACTCGACTCCGCCGATTACCTCCTTGACCCCTCGTGTGAGCAGTGTGCATATTGCATTTATGCAATACGTGCCTTGTTATTGTTCTGTCTGGCTGCGTTCCTAGTCCAGGCTCCATCGCCATCTCCAAATCCATCTGAAACTGCAGCACACCCACAGTCCACAGTCCACTATCCACCGTCCAAAGTCCACTGTCCGATGGGCAGCGGAGCGCGCTTGCATATAATTTATATGCATTTGACAGTTTTGACTGATTTATCGATGCAGGAGCATGGCATACATAATGCGTGTAGCGTGAGCTTTTCCAGGAAAATCAGGAATAGTCATGCACACACACTAACACATCCACACACACGCGCACACACACACATATACGTTAATTTTGCATAATACTTATGTAGATACTTTTTGCAGATCGAAACGCAGCGTTTGTTGTGAATCAATTTGGTTCAACGTTTCGGTTTTTGGCATTTCAGTGGGAGAGAGAAAGAGAAAGAGAAAAATAAACATATTTCTATATACAAGACTCGCAAACATATATCCGACACTTTTGACCCGATAAATGACAGCTGACAGCTATAAACTGGACCACGCGTTTCTCGAGCGCTCAATGAATCACTCTCTAGTCAACACAATCCGGTGTGGATTGTTCTCTGTATAGCGGGCATCGACAAATCATTCCACAAATTAGAAGACAATTGTTAAATTAAAAAAGATTTTATTTAATTGTGGATTGTTCTTCAAATTTAAAAAATATATTTGGAAAGGTCATCTAAATTCCGTTTGAATGGTGCAAAACTTTCCTTCCCCATTAAGTACCCTTTCAAATTTTTTAATTTTGAAAAAAGTCAACTTTCAAAACTTTTTTCCTTGATTTTTTAAAACAAATGCTGGGATGTAAAAACATTCTTCAAACAATTTAAGGAGTGACTGCAAAAAAAAATTTAAAAAATCTTTTTGCTAATATTTTTTATATTCTTTTTGAAAATTGCATTTGTGAATTGATCTAATTTTGGGCATCTTGTAATGATGCGTGATTACCAAATTGAACATTAGATTTGAAGACGTTGTTGGTTTGTTGTGACAGGTAAAATTATGCAGTTGGTCGGAATCAGCAGTCGGTCCGTGTTGAATGTCAATCGAAAAGCAATCCTGCTAACAGCCAAATGGAGAATCCGCATCGACCATTCTCCAACCTCTTTTTTCCATTCTCCATCCAGCGGGTTGTACGTTAGTTTATGATGCAGTCCCTGGTCTCAATCCTGTCAATTTGTGAACGACCATCGCACAAATCACACACAGAAACAAAAGCTGAAAGAAAGTGAGTCGTGGTCGCTGTAACCCGAGAACGGACATGAGCGGGACAACGCGGGAGACGGGGGAACGGGGTCTAGACACGTCTCGGCTGGGCTGTGGCCCACACGAGCGCGTTTTTGAACAAATTTGATTATACGCGTGCAGACGTATCTAAGGCTGGCTGCAGAAAGCTGCAAGAATTATACCCTAACAGAAAGAGTATTTCTGTTTTCTCAGGAAATGTGCAGCCAACGATGGAGTGAAGAATTAAAGTACCTCAAAAAAACGATTATAAAAAGTAAGATGCGCGCCACAATTAAAAAGTCAAGTAAGACCTTACGTCCAATTACTTTTTAAACCATTTCAAACAAGTGTTTTTGAGCACCCCCAGATTTCTGCACTTACAATTTTTAATTTAATATCATATTAAGATACTTTATTTTCATTTTCAAAATTCTCTTTGATCAACTGCTCTTATCTAACATTAAATAAATAAACAAACAAATAAATAAATATAAAGTAAAGAAATATGAAAATATAAATAATAAGTAAAAATAAGAAGACTTTATTTTGAATGCGATAACATTCAGTTTTTTAATTTTGAATCTAACCTAATTTAGTTCGACATCGCGACAAATGTAATATTGAATAAGACTCTGAATTTTTAGCATTAGAAATATGTCAATAAATACAGAAAAGAAAATGTGTTCCAGTGTAAGAGTTTCAGATGAGGCACACTTATTAAATTTATCTAATTTATCTAAAATATTTTATTATCATGAAATATATTAAAATCTATTTAACTTATTAACCTCATTGAACTCAAAACTTTCTCAAAACAACTCTGACTTATAGCATAGCTGAGATAGTTAACAATTTCTAGAGTATTTCTTAGCTCGTCATTGTTTTTCCATTACTATTTTCATTTCCATTTTCATTTTAGTTGTTGCTGTCGCTGACTCTGGCTTTGTTTTTATATTTTCACTTTGAAAAGAGTCGATTTACCGCAGTAATAAACAATCAAAACAAATACAAAGGCGACGTTTTATTGGACACGCTTGGTTAGGCATCCTCCATTCCCACCTTCCTCCATTGACATGGACATCGTCATGAACAGGGACTTCGACGTGGATGTGGACAGGGGCCATGACTGGGCGCGTTGAGCTCTACGTGGGTGCGTGATCCGGAGGCGACTCCACTCGATTTGCCATATTTATGGCGTCTGCTGCAACTTAGCCAAAGTCGTAGCCAAAACAAATTTTGGTTTGTCTAATGGCAAAATGCCAAATATTAAAAATACCTTTTGAAACGCAAACTTTACTTGCATTTTTATTGAATGTCGATAATGAGAAATGAATGCAAACTGGCGACGACAACGACAAAGACGACCATCGACTCATAACTCAGAGCACCACTGCCAACTCTGTCGTCAGCACCACGAGCCACCGAACCACCGAACCACAGTAGAACTGAACTGAGAGCCATATTGCAAAAGTTGTTCAAGTTCATTCCACGTTGCGGGTGCGTAAAATGATTTACCTGCTGCTTGGCTGTCGAAACTTTTTGGCTTGCAAAGTTCAAGTTTTAATCTCATTATACGTTGACTTTTGTTTTTGGACGTGTTCTCAGCAGCTCCATGGCTCTAAGATTCCGACTCCGACTCAGTCTCCGTTTGAGTCTGAGTCTTAGTGTAGGTGTTGGGATTTTTCGCATTGCGCAGTTGTCGCGCTCAAAACTTAAGACCATAAAGCTGTCTTGCCAGCCTGGCCACAATCCAATTGCCAAAGGCCAATGGCAAATGCCGGGCGAGGAAGCGGCAGATAACTGTCTGCGGTATTCATTAGCCAAACAACAACAGCAACTGCAATGCGAAATGAAATGCTATGGATATGACTGTGTGACACTGACATGTCCGATTTAGCGAATACAGATACAGATACAAAAAGAAAACCCTGACGTTGTAGCTAATGTGATTACTGATTACTGAGAACTTCGCTTATGGGAGTGAGTTGACTCTGTAATGATTTTTAACAATTTAATCGTAGCTTGGTTCACATCGCCAAAGAAATTCCTTCACTTTCATTTTCGACAAACGATTTTATCAACTTCCTGCTTATGCAATATGAAAAGCCCTCTCAGATTATACAACTTCGCGCCTCAATAATGCTTTCAGTCAACTGATTGAATTTGAAAAACCCGCTAGTTGGAAAATTAACATAACATTTGACATCAGTGGCCAGAAGAGCTGTCACTTTTTCAGGGGCTTAAATCGAGTGACAACTATCCCAAAGTCCCTAACGCTTGGAAGTGTTTAAGTTTCAGATCTCCTCCTAATAGCTCCGAATAGTTTACTTCATTATTGACTGCTTTATGTCATTTGTGAACATTTGATGGCTGTTGGACGGGGGACCATAAAAAAGATCATTTCGCTCGAATGCAGTCGACACGACGAGGCAACTTTATGATTGGAATTAAAAAATCGTTCAACAAAATCAAATGAAAAAATATTACAAAAGCCGCTTTTGTTCGATTTGCCTGTTTGTGGCGTCTAATAAGCCATCAAATGCCGAATGGCTTGAATTGGCTTTTATCGTTGAATGTAAATATTTGGATGTAGCTTTTTTTAATCTCTGTCGATTCTGTTAAGAGAAAAGTCGTAAATCGAAGCGCTTTTGATGTGGTTATGATTGCCGTTTTTGTGGTAAATGACTGTGCGGCTGTGAGTCATCTGATACTCGCACTTGGCTTAAAGAGTCACCGTCATTTAATTGTCAGATAAGTGTAAGGGTATCGCTTTCTATATTCCATACTGTGCTTCAAACCTTAAACGCAATTCTCTTGCTAAGAATGGCTTTAACTTATTGCGCCTTTCTTTGTAAGTTGCTTTTGCATTTCCATATGGAACTACAAACAGTTTCGTAACAGTCTGAGTCTATGTAACCTGCAACCAGTTCATACGTGCCACATGCCACAGCAGCACATGTAATTCCAAGTGCCTGCTCGCCTGGATGGTATGAGTAACTGCAACCTCAACTACAACCTCAATCTCAGCCCCCTGCTGCTGTGCAGTGCTGCACTTCACTTTGATTTATCAATAAAAGGCAAAGTTTATTTATGAATTTCCGATTTCAATTCAACGGCACAGGCGGAGGCCACAAAGATACAGATACATTTAAGGAGAACTTCGCCACCCATACGACTTAAATTGTATGAATTACTTCGACAAGATACAAAGCAACAGACCCTTCTCCACGTTTTGCTGCTCCTGCTCCCGTTCAGAGGACCCACCGGTTTGCCCACACTCTCTTCTGTAACAGGTAGTGCAATGGTAGCTCCACTCGGAATACCATTGCCCTGTGGCTACCCACTCCAAGACTCCAGTGCTCCATTGCCTGCACTTGCCAATCGTGGGGCATCTTCATTTTGGCTCCTTCTCCTTTCCACGACTTGTGCGGTGTCAATAGTCGCCGTAATCATGATCAATAAATTCGAGCTGCTGATATTCGATGGCTTCAATTTTTGTGGACTGCTCTTTGTTCTCTGTCTCTGTGTCTGTCCCAGTCTCAGTCTCTGCTCTCCTCGTGATCGTTTTGACCGCCAGCCCAATGCTATGGGAAGATTTCGAAGTTCATCAAAAATCTCTTTTCGTGTTGAGGCGACATTAGTTTTTATTTCTGTGGCACTCACAGAAGTTCATTATCATTCAGTTACTTTTTCAATTTGTTTTCTGGCCAAGTTCGTGTCTGGCATTTGTCTTTGCCTCAACTCTTATCGGATTTCATTTCAATAAGCCTGCAGTGTGAAATGGGTCGCTGCGAGTATCTGGAAAAGTCTCAGCGCGGAGATGGTCATATTTTTAGAGCTCAGATTTGTATAAAACAAATTCACATTTTACATTTCACATTTCACATTTGTGAAAATAAATAATCACTCGCTCAAACTTTCGCAACAAGTGCCGTTACAAAGTGCAGGAAATTGAACATGAAAAATGGAAGAAAATTCGCTATTTATAAACGCACTGCGATCACAAGATTCCAACACAGTCTCACACACACAGAACGGGAAATCTCTCGCCAGACGCAGATGTGACTGGAGTCGACTCATCTCGGCCTATGCCCATTCACCTTAAGCAAAAATGCCATAAAATACAGAGGAGAGGAGGGAATGGGTAACCACATGAGGAAGAAGAATCCAAGTATCCAAGTTGAAGTGTTGTGTGCAGTAGAAGAAGTAGAAGAAGTCGAAGTCGAAGTAGACGCAGTAGACAAGGTTAAGCTATAAAGAATTCATTGTCTACAGTTCAAAGATCGCAAATTGAAAAATTTATACACAATGCGAAAGAGAGAGCGAGAGAGAGATAGAGAGAGAGAAAGAGAGGATCAACCGAGTGGGAAGTGCATGAGAATATTAATAAATTAAAGGCCACAGATAAAGCCAAAAGACCAGCCACAAGTTTACACAAATAACCCAAAAGATGCTCAGCTTTGGGAGTAAAATCGAAGAAGAAGAAGGAGCAGAAGAAGAAGAAGAACAAGGCAAAGACGCACGATGCATGTTGCACTTGATGAGATCTTTATTGGCGGCGAGTCTGCCGAGTCAGCGGTGACCGTGCAACCTGATGCACCTAAACCAGCCTCAAATCAGCGACTGCACTTGCCATTAAATTTGCTTTGCCCAACGCGTTTCTGCTGTTGGTCAGAATGGGGCATGAAGAACTCCAAGGGGGATCGACTGTGTGGGTTGCATGGGCCAAAAGTTGATTGCGAGCTGGACGGGAACTCGGACATGGACATGTGTGCTGGCCCACGATTAGATGGGCAGTGTGAGTGAAGGTTTAATAGAGTTTACTTAAACAGAGTTCAATGAGTCAATGCCTCATACGTTGTATTTATATTATAGTAGTTTATACATAGTATTTATAAGAAATAAATAAATAGCAAAAACTAAATTAATAAATAAGTGTGGGCTCCATCTCATCTCTTCTCATTCTTTTCCGTTGATTGCCAAATAACTGCACGAGTTTGCGACAACTTCAATGGCTCCCAAATGTGCAGAAACAATAAAAATTACATTTTGGGACGATTGAAATCCTTGACATGGTTGCCAAAAAAGTCTAGACATTGCGGCCCAGGCACGGCCCAGACAAGGGCACAAACAATGCCAGACGGCTGCCGAAATACACGCACTGCCAAAAGGCTGCTGGCTCTAAGCTGACGAGGAGGAAGTGGCAGGGAACCCGCAGGGACACCTTTGGGATCCAACTCTTACTGTGGATATGCAAAGCGCACTGTGATTGTGTATATAGTACAATAAATGGAGGTGAACTGACAACAAGGCAGCGAAAAATTCCACGACATAATTCAACCTAAATGAACCGACTTATGGCAAAAGTTCAAGATCGCCAGCGCCTCCTTTTTGGATGAGCGGGGCGTGGCCAGGGACTGGGCACCACGAACGTCCACTACGAAATGTTGTCTGTCTTGGCGAAATGAACTCGTGTCGCAATAATTTATATGAAAACAGAGAAAAATGCAAACAACAAGCGACGACAGAAATCGAAATCGACTGAAAGCAACGAGAGTTGCGCCAGAAACTGGACAATGCCAGGGGAAGGGAGGAGGGAAGGGGTAGGAATCCAGCTTCCAACATTGTTGTTTTTATTTTCTAAAGTTCGAGGTGCATTCCGGATTTGTGGACTAAAAAGAAGAGGATCGCGGAATGGGAAGAGCGGGGAATTGTTGGAGGCGTTGTCTTTCGATTTCGTTGATGCGACGCTTCGAGTTGTTGACTTTAAATGGATTTCTGTTGTAGTTGTTCAGTTGTCTACAAGTCGAGTTTATGTTAACAACGACAATCAATGGCTATTAAAAGCCGCGATATATGTTATACATAACTCTTCTGTTAACTGCCGAATGGGGGTTATCGGGCCACAGATTTGTAGTACCTTTTCTTTTCTGTGTCTGTGTCTGTATCTGAATCTGTGTGTGTGGCAGTGGGGAGCGTGGCAAGGTTGCAAGTACATCCGCCACAATCACAATGCCAATTAGCCAAATCTAGCTAGCCGAGCACTTGCCCAGATCTCCCCAGATGACAGTCAAGACACAAGAGTAAACAAACCGACAAATGATAATGAGACATTTTATATTACACCAAACAGGGACGACAAGTTGGCGTGTGTTTTTTCCTTCTCCTTCCCCTTTCCTCTCGCTCTCTTGGTATGAGTAATGAAGCATTCTGGGCATTAAAAATAAAAACCAGAGCAGCCAGAGGGACGATGGAGACTGAGATTGCGGTTTCAATATACCAAAGTACAAGTTAGGCATATAAATTTACTCATTTTTATAACGTGCTCGTTTCTGGCTTTTGTCTGGGCGACCGCCGTGATTTTGTGTTTTTTATTAACTCTTTATGGATTCGCAAGGGGATCTCGGTGGCGATTAAAACGTTTTTACGACTTAATGAGCCACTCGCCGCATCGCTTTGCCGCCGGCGGGGCATGTGGGTGCCACATTGCCACATTGCCACAGGCTGCAGCTCCAGCTATGAGCATGAGTCGGAGTCGGAGTCTGAGACAATAAAACGATGATAATGATGATGTTGCGCATAGAGGTGACAAAATTGTTGTACATACGCCCAGTTTTAGACCCTCTTCCGCTCGCAAAGATGAAAGCCAAGGTCCAAACTGGAACTGAAGATAGGCGGCAGCATCTTAGTAAAATAAAAATGTTTACGAGTGTCGGGAGCATTAGAGATTAGACCGAGTGCTGAACAATTTAATGTCTTTCGCCAGGCAATTAGAAAAGTCAACTACACTTGAGTTGGCCAACTGATACTGGCTTAATTGAGATGAAAGCAAAGCAAGTGCTAACTGATGGTGTTGCGATTGCTGAATAACATCACAAGTAACTAAAACCAGTTCAATTAAACCAGAAAAAAAGCGCATTGCGAGAATTCTGCCTAAGTAATTTTTAAGGCAATTTTGAAAATGGTTCTTATATGCAAATGTTTGTATTATTACTGAATAGCAAAACGTTATAGCTAACACCTAAACAGTGCCGCCACAGATATTTATAACAATCGAAAACCAACTATTTCTACTTACATTTTTGGTTGGTTTTCGGTTGCTTTCGATTTCTGTGGCATCCCTGTCAATTATGTTATCTGAATAGTTGGATTTAGAAAACATTTTTCATGTTTTCTATTAAAATTATTTTAACTAATACTTTTAAAAATATTTTTCACATTTTACTCAATTCAAAATTATTTGAAATAGCAACCTTATATTTATGTTGATACTTTTTCTTAAAGAGAACATGTTTACAAACTTTTGCTGAACCGAGCCCCACAATTTCAATTTTAAGGATAGTTGCTTGCCTCAAAAATATTACATTAAAAACAAGTATGATTTAGAATTTGTCGCTATTTATGGCCAGCAGTCAACAATTTAATATGTTACAAACATTTTCTGAAAAGACACAATTGAGATGAAGTTGCTGATATTTTATCGATCATGCTTCGAGCCTTAAGGATAGGATGGTAGACAATCAAAGTGAGTTTGCAGTCTGTCTAGAGAAAATGTTCGTACACATATTGTAATTTTCTCATGCACTGTAGACGCAGACCGCTAACTCGCCCACGACAGCGGCAACTACTCGAACACTCACATTCGCTCACTCACTTACTCACAACACCCACGAATGTTACTGTTGTAGCTGTTGTTGTTGTTGCAAAGAGTTGTAGTTGGCTTCGCTCGGTGCTTCAATCAAATCAACGAAAATTTTCGCAAACTCAATTTAAATCAAATGCTTTTGCGTCGCAGACACTCACACACTCATACACACACACACATACACACACAATACATGTGTGTGTGAAGATAAAAAGATTCGAAAAGATGCCATGTTGGCTGTTTTTGGCTCTTTTGGCTGTTTCGTTTCGCTTGTTTCTCGGCTGTTTCCACAGTCTTTGAAGACTTTGATTGTCAATTTGCGATTGTCTCGAAATTGAAGCAACAACAACAACAACAACAACAACAAGAGAAACAGGAACAGCAGGAGCAGCCGACAATTCCTTGGTTGGTCTGGTTGTGGGTTCTGTCAGTTGCCTTGTCTATTTTTAAGTCGCTTTTATTTTGCCATTGAACGATTGTTGTGTGGTTTCGTAATTGCTGCAAAGGGCGCACGCCCCGAAATGCCCAACTTTAAAATTGGTAACGCACATCCCTGCAACAGAGCGAGATAGAGAGAGAGAGCGACAGATGAAGTGAGACAGAGATGCAGTGTGTCGTTGGCAGGAGCGCAAAAGCGGAAACAAATTTCAAAGAGTTACGACTTGAGAAGAAAATAAACGGGTTACAGTATTCGCCCAGATTGACAGTCGAGCATGGCAATTGGCACTTGCATTAACTTTGATTTGGCTAGAATTGTGGTCGAGCTGACGCGGATAAAGATAGAGATACAACTAAAGATACAGATACATACAAAGAGATAAAGATGGGAACTCGTATCCTGCAGCTACAATTTGGCATTACCCTAAATTGGATGCGCCAAGTAGCGATCGATTGACACAATGATTTGCCCAAATTGCGAACTATCCACATTACTTGAGAATACATTGCTCAAGAGTCGCCAACTTGAATGGATGTGGCAACCAACTCAGGTCTACGCACTCAACATTCCCACCAAATTCATCTACTAAGAACCGATAAATAACACATCCGTTTGCCATAAAATTGATGGGCCAAAACCAAAAAATGCATTTCAAATACATTCCGAACAACTTGGAAGCTACTTCAATGGTCATAAAAAGGCCGTGCAACGCTGCAGCCGCCAACCGCCGACCACGAACCGCGAACCACGAACCGCGAACCATGAACCATCAACCGCATTTAATCACACATTTTCCACTGAAACTGCAGCAAATTGTTTATTTAATTTTTAATGTGTGCACTAGAGACACTCGCTGCGACCGAGAGGAGGCCCCAATAGACCAATAGTGAGGAGAGTCGACTCAGTTAGACTCCAATTCGACTCCGTCTCTGTCGTGTCGTATCTTTGGGATGCCACGTTTCGCGTATCTTTGGGATGCGCGTTGCGCACTTGGCTTTACGGCCATTAGCGTATGATTTGTCTTAACAATTAAGTGCAGGCCGAGAGAATTCTCTCTCTCTTAGTCTCTCTCTCTCTGTCTATCTATCTCGCTGTCTGTCTGTTTTATCTGCATCTTTAAGATACACATGCTACATGTTGTTGCAGGCACTTCAAAAGAAATGAATGTTCATGTGCCTGTTGCCTGTGTTGCATCTTGTGCTTGTTCGATGTGCTATGCAACCATGTTTTATTTCTATTCGTGCAACAACTCCTCATCTCTTTGTTGCTACTCTTGTTGTTGTTGTTGTTGTTGTTGTTGCTGTGGCAAGTGTTGTTGTTCGGTTGTCTGGTGTTTTATGAGTACGCCTAACTGATTGATGCGCCTATTAAACGATTTCTCATTCGCTCGGGGTCTACTTACGAGAATGTCTATGTGGTACGAGTATGTGGCGATATTTTGACGTTAATTGGATTGTTGTTGGCCAGCGAGGCATCTATTTGGCTTCAGCTTTGGCCAAAATGAATAATGCAACACGAAAAGTGTGGGGAAAATAATTGAATAATCATTTAATGATTGCTTTCAAATGATTGTGGGTGTTGGAAGAGCGCTAGAAAAAGATGCAGAGAAACTTCATTTCCACTGATGAAATGATTAAAAGCTACGAGTGAAAGCAAAGCTCCAGTATTAAAGAGATTCACAATATTTATTATTTAGATAAGGTTCTCTCTTTCAAACCTACTCGCATTTAACCTAATAATTTATTTATGGTTTTAATATTTTGAACAAATAAAGCGACCTGCTCGCAACCTGTGCAAATTTCATTAACAACGGCAACAGACTCCAGTTTGAACTGTCTGCTATGTATTTTTGTTGTTGCCCTTTATCTTTTTTCATTAAAACACACATTTTCATACAAAACCCAAATGACATCAAAGATTCATTTTTATCATGTCGAGTTGAGAATGTCTGGCTGGATCCGAGTCTGGGTCTAGGAGGGTCTAGGTCTACCCTGGACTGGACTGTGTGACTCGACTCTCGACTGGTTTTGGGACAGAACTGATTCTGTTTGCCTAACAGCGTGCGTCCCGCCTACAGTCAAGACTCGTCGCGACGAGCAGCTGTCCCGCGCCCCTACCCACTCCCCCCCTTTCATCATCGACGTCTATCGTTGGGCTTAAATATTTTTAAATTTAAATTCATGTGAAAAACAAAAGCGCCTATCGCTTGCTCCGAGATTGCCGACCGAATGGCGACTGTCGACTGGCGACCAAGTGCAACGATGTCGCACACAATTCAACAGAAATTGAGAAATGTCAAAAGGAAACGGCGTAATTTTGTAATTTGCACTCGAGCAAAAAGCAAATGAATTAATCTCATAACTTGCGGGACACACAGCGACACATGGCTGAAGTCTGAAGGCTGTCGGAATACAGACCATCCCGAACTCAGCCCCCAATTCCCAGATTCCCCAATTCCAGCCCCCCCTCGACTCACTCACTCTGCTCATTTTCATCGAGCCAACTTTTGATTTACGTGAAAAATCGTTTATGTGGAAATGAACAACGCAGACCTTGGTCCCAGTTGCGGATTTGACTGCTGAATTTATTGAACGCATTTTATATTGTTGTTCCACGCACTTGCACAACTCTCGAGTATATATAGTACAATATATTTCCATGTTTTCATATTGAAAATGAAAATTTATGACGTCTTTAAGGCGACACATTCGCATATGCATGCTAAATGGGGATTAGGGCCAAAGAAAAGAAACGGAATCAGAATCAGAAATGCCCGCCTTGGGGCCTGCCAGGCATTAAAATTAACTGTCATCTTTTGATTACCCCCGATGGATTATAAATGTTATAAGGCATAACACAGGGCATTAGCTCAGCTCCCTTTTGATTGAAAGTCCTTCTGAGGAACTCTCGAAACATGCGATCTTCCGCTGCTGCACCTGATATTGGCCAAATGCTCAAACTCGCAAGTCTAGAGGATGCTTTTTAATTTCCGCTTTGGGTTTTGGGCATTGAAGCCACACCCAGTTCCAGTCGCAGACAGTTCCCATTGTTTTTGGCCAGCTGCTGGCCTCACTTCAGTTCAGTTCACTTCACTTGAGTGGAGTCGAGTTGAGTCCATTCACAGTCGAGGCTGAGTCAGCGCGATCCATCGAAACGGGCAGCATCTCGCTCAATAATAATAAAAATCAACACACGCCTCTTTCATGGGAGCACACACACTGGAAATTAATTGCTAATTTCGAGGCAAATAAAACAGCGAAATTGCCACACGGATTGAAACCTCTTTGGAAGCGATCGATGCGGTGTCATAAACCAGGCTTTAGAGATCGTAAACAAACCGCGACCTTAGAAAAGGCGGCTTTTTTTTATGTTTTTCATTTTTGATATTAAAAATTCAAAAAATAATCCAAAACGTGTGGGATATTCTGGGAATCTTTGTCGACGAATCTGTCCAGCAACTTGACAGTTTGCGGTGGACCTAAATTAATTGGCATTTAAAGGCGTTCTTTGGATTGTTGGCGCTGAGTTGTTGGAATTTCTTAGCTTGATGTGTCCAGCAAACAATTTATGTTTGGGTTCGATTTGATAAAGGTCTTTTGCGAAGAGGCAATGAGAAGTGTTTAGGCATTTAGCTTAGCAGATAAAGTTAAGATTGGAATATTTGTTAATGCTTATCCTTTACTCCGATCATGTACATGGCTCTAAACTATTTATTTTCTAGGTGCTCCTCTTGATATTGCTATTCGTTTTGTTTCATGCTGTGTTCCATCACTTGGAGTCAGTCAGTTTATGAGCAAAATGAATTATGTTGCCGTGCCACGCAAAATCTTAAAAGGATCATTAATAAATATTTCACTCGCTCTCGCTCTCGGCTGCTTGGCTCTTCATCAGTCCTTGGCTGCCTGTCAAATCCAAAGGCCTAACACACAGACTGAGATGGAGACGGAGATGGAGAAAGAGCTTAACATATTCACAGTTCGTGTGCCTCCCGGGCGCCCTGTCAGTCACCGAGTTGAGCCGCGACCCAATCCGAGGAGCCCAACAAAGACTAGAGTCTGGCGACGCATCGCGCAAATAACATGCAAAAATCCACTTCTACGCTTTGGGTAATCCGCATTTTAATGACTTATTTTCTCGACTTGCCTTTTGGCAGTCCCAGTCCCCACATGTGCTGTGTTGTGCAGGGATGGGATGTCTTATTCTTTTCCGTATTCCGACATGGCAAGTAGACAAACACCTACAGTAAAAGTTGCCCAAGAAGACTCAGCTTAACCATCATCCCACTCCATAAAATTGTCATTTATTATTTTTTTGAATTATTCTTAGACTTACTTCTTCTACTGGGGCACTTCTTTAAGAATCTTGGGTTCAATTTAAATTTTATGGCAAAGACATGACTATTAACAATTGAATACAGTTTTTATATGGCACTTTTTTCTCCTTCCTCTTTCTCTCTCTCGAGTTGTGGCTTATCTGTAAGTCAGTTAGCTTCTCATATTGACTCTAATGCACAAATGAAATTAAAAACTTGCCAAATGCAAAATAAACCAATGAACGACCCCTGCCTCAAAGTGACACTGCAGTTCGCAAGGGTTGATCCAAAGGGCTTCTGGAAGGTGGATAAATGCCAAATGGCACTGCAGTGGCGACTATTAAAATATTTTACAAAATTAACCCTTTGCTGCCAGGACAGTCGCTAGTTAATTTATGTGTTCCCCTGCAACATTTGCAACGACTGCCACACGCCTGCAAATATGCAACAGCAACTGCAACAGGAACAACAAGTAGATACTGTTTAGTCGAGCCCCGACTTTGAGATACCCGGTACTCAATTTGAAAATAAATTTACTGCATACAATTTTAAAACTTTAACTTAAAGGAATCATAACTTCCGTGGTATTTCGATCCTGGTGCGATTAAGTGCGGGGATTAAGAGTATTAAAAGGAAGTGTTCAAGAAAAGAGGAGTATGGGCTTAGTGGAGCATTTTCAGGCTTGCAAGGGCGGAAACAGACGTGAGTGTGCTAGATTTAATTACTCCAGTTTTTCTAGTTGTGAGATCTCAGTGAGTACACAGACAGACAGCCGGGCATAGCATTATCTACTCCTCTGTTGATTCTGATCAAGAACATAATTATTTTTTGGGGTCATACATTGAAACGAATACAATATACCACTCTACTCAACGAGTAACCAGTATAAAAAACATGGAATACCAGTAACTGTTTGTCATCTGTCTGTCTGTCTGTTTGTCTGTCTGGGTGTCTATTTATCTGTTTCTCTAGGTTGGAGCTGCCCCCTGTTTGCCTGTTTGCTGATTAATTGCAAATTGCAGGGGTGTCTGCCTGGCAAACCACATTAAAAAGCATAAAGGTCACGAAAGGAGCGACGACGTCGTCGACCAAGTCAAGCCATCGATCCCTGCTGCAGTCCGTGCGTATTCCTAGTTTATTATTTTTCGCTCCCACCCGTCATTTATGCAAAGTGGCGCGCCAGGAGCTGCCACCCTGCACCCTGCACCCCGCACCCCGCACTCCTCACCCGGCACTCGCAGTTCGCTCCAATGCAATGCCCAGTCCAGTGTCCAATCTAGAACCCTGCAGCGCAGCTCGCACCTTTGATGTGCGCGCTCCACGTCGACAAGGACTTTGGCCATGGCAGTAGCACCAAGAGCAGCCACAGCAACAGCAACAGGAGCAGGAGCAGAAGCTTCAGCAGCACTTTCATCATTTGGCTTTTGCCATTTGCACCCCGGCGCCACTTTTGACCACTTCAGGCATTGGCAAAGGGGTTGCCCCTTGACCATTTGCCGTTGTTTCCAGCTACCTCCTTCCCCTTCCTCTTCTCCTCTTGTTCCTTCTTCTACTCTTTCCTGACACTCTCTGTCCGGGGAACTCTCTGGCCTCGCTTCAGGTCACTCAGTCAGCGCTTTGGCAGCTGTTAAGTGTTTTCTTTTGGCTACTGGACATAGCTATCTCTTTCGCTCTAACCCTCTCGCTCCCTTCATTTCTCTGCCTTTGTTTCGCGTTTGCTTTTTAGCTTGCCTTACTGCCATTTGTTGTTGTTGTGTCTACTGATTAACTTTCTGCCTTAAAGAAGGCAATGAAAAATTTGTCTAGCATACTTTTAGGCGCCTTTCCCGCCCTCATTTTCCACTGGAGGAACCTAGCTGATTGTTATCGGTTCAGTATTTTCCATACAAATTGGCTGCCCCAGCTGTTTTGGGCAAAGGAAATGAGAACTGCAACGGAAGTGGTTACTCAGTCGGTCTAGATAGATAGATAGTTAGTGGATTTTTCGCTCCAAGCTGATAACTAAGCAGGTAACTAATGAACGACCCTCTGGGCTGATCAGCAGTATAATCGAACATCCCCCATCGCCAGCTAAGCAAACCACTATCCACAAAACCAAACCAATCTGAACCCAAAGCAGAGCAAAGCAAAACAAAGTTAAAAGCAATCTCAGCCAGGGAAAAAGTGGTAGGCAAATGCATTCATTAATAAATTATCGAGGCATACAAAACCTCAAACTAAAACAGCAGCCACATGCAGAAAGCACAAAAGGGAGTTGGGGCAATGGATGATAGCTAGGGAGAGGGGACAACAATGTATACAAACCACCACAGCCACCGACAACAACAACAACAGTAACAACAACAACAATGGAAGCAAAGGACCAAGCTCTGTTTTCATGCCAAAGGACGACGACGATATCATTACGTAAACGTAAAACTTCCGCCTTAGAAATTCAATTAAACTAATAAATTTTCCATTATCCTTATCGGTGGCAGCGTTGCCGTCAATGCTGAGTCTGTGTGCGTGGGGGCTGCCCATGTGGGGGCGTGGCAGTGGGGCTTCCAAATTTAAATGCGTCTAAAGCAAACATTAAGATATAACACAAATGGTACACGGGGAGACAAAACACTGAGGGACCAACACATGTGTAAAAATAACAGCAACAAAAATAAACAACAACAACAATTTGCATAAATTAAAACTTAAAATCAAGCGACGACACACAAAACACGGCCCAACCTCCAGAAATGCATTCAAAGGGTTTTTCCATGATACTGTGGAATAAATTGAAATACTGCGAGTACAAACAGAAATCGATAAATGAAGAGATAGACTAATTATGCACAAATCTATAACTAATATGAATGAAAGGATTAGGCCCCAATGCAATAAATTGTATAGAAATAAAATTTTAAGAATAATAACTAGATTAAAATTTAGGTTAGGGGATGGATTATTTTCATTATAATATAAAATTTGAAGTGAAAGTTACTTTGTTGATATATTTCTCTACAATTAATGAATGGTAATTATTGCGAATATATGTTTAAATGTTGTGCAAATTGACACTATTAATTTATTTTGCATTTGCCGTTTCCAACTATTTTTCTGAATTTTGTATAATTTAAAATACGACATGTTCTCGATATGGATTATAATAACTTCAAATAGACAATTTAAATTAAAATAATAAAATTTGAGCTTTAATTTTCCCATGGGAACTATTAGAAATATTAAAATAAATTAATTTTAATTTAATCATTTTTTCATAAAATTCCATATCTTAATACTAATCAGGTCATGGGCTTTCCACTGTGCTTCCGTACCCGCCGATAATTCCAAGGCCTTACAAATTGAAAAATGTCAAATAACAAGGCAGAACAGGGTGCATAGGCGGAGAGCCAAAGGAGGCGGAAGGGAAAAGGGACGCATGGGGCGTGATTGCATTGCACTTGGGGGCGTGTCCGACTAAAAGTTGCAATGCAAAATTAAAGCCTATTGCGTACGAGTGTGTTTGTGAAGGTGTGCGTGTGTGTAAGTGCATTGTCCATTTAAATTTGAGCATATTAAAGGCCCTGTTCTATTCCTCCATGGAGGATACTAAATTTACATAGCCTCAACGGAGATCCTGGCGGTCTGGGAGCGAGGCTACTTCAAGTAAATACGACGGCGACATGCCTCAGCTCCGGTTTTAGCATGTGGAGCACCGCACCGCACCGCACCGCATCGCAGCAGCTGATTTCTTTGTCAGGACACACAACACAGAGCACACAGGACACACAGCATCCAGCACACACAGGACAGGACACACAGCTATCGTCCTAGCTGGTGCTGTGGCGGCAGCACAAACACGTAAATTAATCTGACAAGTGATACTTTTGGCCTCGGGCGGTCTGGCTGTTCCTCCTCCTCCGCCTCCTTCTGCTCCCCGGTCTGGAGACGTCAAAATGTCGCTGTGCAGGACAGCAGCCATGTGGCAAGCATAAAAGTCCTTTGGACAGCACACACACATGCATATGCCCAGAACGCAGGACAATGGACTGACTGTTGCCTGGACTGACTTTTTTACTTGGCTGCCAGTTGATGAGACGCTGACGTCGACTTTCCCCCAGCTTTCCCAGCTGGCGCAACTGAAGAGCATAAGTCCGGTCCCAGGACTCTCTAGTGGGTGTCTACTTTTATTTACATGTATTGCAGTTATTTTGTATGTAATTTATTTCTCGTCAGCCCGTCAGCCCGTCAGCTCGTCGGCCCAAGTGCGTGGGAGAGCAGCCGAGGAGCCGCCTCCCAGTGCCACATACTCGTACTCGTACTCGTACTCGTACGTCCCCTGACATGGGCTTTGTTTATTGGTTTTTCCACTTGGGAGCTTTATGTTCCGATGCTGCTCTTGGTGTTTGGTTCGCTCCCTCTCGTATGCGCTGGTCTGCAATTTGCAATCCAGTCTCCAGTCTCCAAACTGCAGTCTGCGGCCCGCTTGACGTTGTTGGCTCTGACGGTCAAGTTTGAGTTTTGGTTTTAATGGCCTGACTGAGGCTGGACAGTAAAGTGGCCACAAGCGTTCGTCAAAATGACGTTAAGTGTGGTGAGAGGATTCGCTACCAGAGTACAACTTACAACTAAGCCAAAAGAATAATAATAATGTACTTTGTTCCAATATTGCTGAAGTATTCTTTAATTAAGCCCAATCTTACATAAGCAAGATTAATTTTTGAGTTGTAGTCCTTAAACAGCAAAAACACAATTTTAATCGTATTCAAGCTCTCTCGATGACTAATTTGTATAATAAGAATAAATTGGATAGAAATTATTCGATATGTTTAAGCAAACAAGTTCTTACTCTATAAAAAAATTAAATTATAATCTATCAATAAACATTTTAACTCTGTTTTGGATAAATAGTTGTTAGTTTTACAAAAGTTTTGGACAAAGACAAGCTAATGGATAAAGAAAATATATTAAGTAATATGAGGCTTTAAATAGGTATTATCAAATACTCATACTTTGTGGTATGTTCAACAGCTATGAATATGCTTTTTCAGCAATTCCAAACAGTCAGTCAAATATTATTTTTATGCAACGTTAAACTTACAATTGTTTGTTTATTTCATATTCCCTTGACTAAATTAACAGGCAGAGAATTTGTAATGTTTCCGTATAAAGCAATGGCGACAACTATAAACAATGTGAACAAAAATGCAAATATGATTACGAGCACAAATTCACTGCACTGCCGGATGAGCTGATGGGCTTGGCACACTTCGCAGCTCGTTAATCAATTAAAACATTTGCGAATTTGCATAAACAATGTCGACAAAGAGTGTTTGCCATAATTTCTGCTCTTGCGAGTGCAGTTTGTTTACAGTCGAGCAGAGGATCGCCGACTTGTGAATGTGGCAAACAAGAATTGATTAAAACATCACGTAATCGCAATCACAATCGGAGTCTTTGCCTGGCAGCGGCAGCGGCGTCGGCGTCGACGTCAGCGTCAAATGGCGCCAGCGTCGACGACGCCGCCAATTCTGTCTCAGTCTGACATGAGCTTGAATGTTGCACGTACGCGTGTGGTTTCTACAATACGCCCAGTATGAATATGAATTCAAATAATTTCAAGTGAATTTCTGCGAATTAGCAGCTGATTCAGCGAGGGGACAGTGTATTGAATTTAAATTGAACTGATCGATCCGAGAGGGGGCTCTCAGACATTCAATTGTAGAGAGTCTATTAAAAGTCCCACATCAATGACAAATTGAGCACACAACGTGATGATGATGGTGATGATGATGATGATCACGATGATGGGGTTGGTAATGGGCTGACCAAGTGACTCACAATGGGACAGCAATTGACCAACCTGGCCCAACATCTTATCAGCATCACCATAAATAAAATAATCCAAAGGTACAGCTCCAGCTGAAGTTCCTGGCAATATCCCGAACCAGAACGCAGAGCCATCATGGTTGGGGACACAGAGAAAGAGACAGAGACCGTAATTCTTTGCTGCAGTCTTCATAAATTTCGTTTTTACATGCAGCAGAAAATGTCAGTGGCCCGCTCAGGTTGGCTGGCCAAATATGGTTAATGACTTGTTTGTGTGTTGGATTAAATATAAATTATATTTTTCGTGGCATGCACGAGATTGCAAAAGGTTCCTCCTCTCCGAACAAGCCAGAGAAATGCAAAAGCGAGCAAAAAAAACCGGTTTCGTATTGCAGCGTGATTAAAATTTTATTCCAATGAAATTTGTTTGCATGCCCGAACTGAAAAAGGTCGAAGAAATTAAAAAAGACCAATGAAATTAAAAGGGCTAAAGAAGGGAATAATTGTATTTCTTGTTAAAGTTGTTTCTCTCAAACTGTTTCAGTTTTTCAATTGATTGACCTCACCTCCCACTATAAAAATATTCATTTAACTGAATGTGTGTCAGATTGATTGAAAGCTAATTCTTAATCAAGTATTTCTGTAGCCAAAGATGCGATTTATTGATGGAAGATTGGAATTGACCTGAGGGAATGAATAGGCAAATAAACTAATCAGAAACATGAGTTGTGGCTATTAACGGGATCATTGTGTGTTCTCTGTGTTTGTCGTTCGAGCCAATTAATCAAGGCATTTGGGCCACATGCGAGAGTATATTACATAACCATTTCAGCCCCAAACATATGACCCAAAGTGAATCAAAATGTTGAAAAATAAAAAAAGACTGAACATAAAAAATAAAATAAAATTAATTTACAATGAAAATGTGTGGAAATTTATGGGCTGCAAGGGTGTGTTGGCCTCGAATAGAAAGGGAGAGACAGAAACAGAAACAGACAGGGCGAGACAGAGAGACTCGACACTTGCTGTAAAAAATTGACCAAAACATAAGTTCAACGGTGCGTATGAGTAATGTGTGCCAAGAGCTGGGTGTGGCACCATGAGATCTGGCTACGAAATATGTTGCCAAATAAATAAAAATATGCGTGCGATATTCGAGTATAAATGACGTGCTCTTAGTCCTCTGAACAGGACGACGACATCGACGACGACGACGACGACGACGACGACAGGAAACTGCATGAAATTGCTTAAGTTGCCAGTTGCCGACGGTGCAGACGGGGCAAAAAGGGGAAATGTTGTTGCCAAGCGAACTTGAAAGCTGCCGACGATCAATAATTCCCACACAAAGTTATGCAAAGTTGTCAGCCAGAACAGAACGGGAACAGGACTAGAAGTTGGGTTAAAATCCCAGCACATGTTTATGAAAATGTAAACGAACACAACATCGAGTGAATCTGCAGCCGGAAATCGAATGTCTGTCAGTGGGAAATTTATATAAATAACAGCATAGTGTTGGAGACTTGGTAAGTAGCTTTGCGCTAGTTCCAACTCCCTCCCGAGCTACTGCCTAGTCCAGTGCTCCTACCCGTCCCGACATAATTTATGCAAATAAGTCGGCACACGCATGTCTACCGAAAGGAACCCCCCTTCCTCCCTCCTAGTGGGAGTGCGAGTGGGGCAGACCAATGAATCATATGGCAAAAGGCATTTGACGGCTGCAGCAGCATGAGCTTTTGTAATAGGCCCGTTGGGTCCTGCCACGTTCGCATACGTGGCGAATGCGTAATGCACTCAGACACTCGACGTGGAAACGTCCAAAGTTTTGTGCTCAAGTCAATTTCAGTAGCTGAATCTGTCTAGGAGTATGGGCACTGTCTGACTTTGGTTTAAGTTGAGACATTTGTCTGTCTGGCAACATGACTTTGAAGCACTCAGGTTCGCAGAGTGATTTTCCAGTCCCACCACTCCAGTGAATCGTCATCTCTGGACTCACCTGCAAAAGATAAGAGAAAGATAATATTAGCTAGTGTCGGGCGATAAACTATCTCAGCTAATCGGGTCTTTAGGCCCTAATCAACCCCAGTCCGAGTCCCCGGCTCAACTTCAATTACCCAACAGAAGGGATTCTCGCAAGTTGAGCGCATAAATTAAAGCCTAAGAATGCTCTAATGATACCTTCAAGCTAAACTGGCGCTAGGGCCGAGGCCAACAGCATTTTGCATGTAATCAAGAAGTTCATGTGCGAAGCGGCCATGCATGACCTCTCAACTCTCACGCTGCCGTCGAGGCCTGCTGCTAATCCAACAACTTGACTGCCATTACACTTGCCAAAGGTCCTTGGCGAGGACCAAGAAAAAAAGCGTTCATTTGCTCAATCGTGCACTCGAAAATGTCAATTTACATTTGCGGCAGGCAGTGTGCTCCCTGTGGGGAGATCTCCCTTGTGGAATGGTAAATGCTAAATGGTATATGGTAGATGGCAAAGAAAATGGGAAATGGCATAACTGGGAGCCGGGCTTAAGTTGACTTTAACGCCCGAATGCATCTGTGAAGTGCTCGAAAAAGGTCTCTGAATATTCCTAGTGAAAGTTTTCATTGCAAAAAGTTTTTATTAAAGTCAGCAGAAATCATTGTGGATGCTTGTTCAGTTTTAGATTTCTTTCTTCCTCTTACTACTCCCACTCTCTCTCTCTCTTCTGCCTCTCTGAACTGTGTGTGTATTTGACAATGTGGGCGTAGCAAACTGGGCTGTCTGTTGCTCTCTGGTCAAGTTAATTTGTATGTGTGGCCGTAAACTTTGCCAGCTTAGACTTGCAACACGCCCAGCTGGGCATTGGGCATTGCCGACCGATTGGATGGGCAGTGGGAGCGCTGTGTTCTCGGACATCCTCTTATGATATCTCAAATGTCCAGTTGCCAAATCCGAATGAGTTTTAACTTACTCACTAGTCCATAGTCACCAGTCTCCCATGGCCAATGGCCACAATGTGTGAATTTTGTTGGCTTATTGCTTTTGTATGCCGCATAATTGCCGACTTCTTTTACACATTCACACACATCATTGAGCAGCTGTGTGTGGCATGTGTGGCATGTGTGTTGTGCTGTGTGTGTGTGTGTGTCTGTGTGTCTGTGTGTTTGTTGTGTATTTTGTGTAGACGTTTTGTCCTTGAGCATTGCGCATAAATCATAAGACTGAAGCGCCTCAAATTTATGCTTCGTTGCATTTCTGATGCTTAAATTGAATGCCGAGGGATGGGTCAAAACTTTGGGTTCTTTCAAATGTTTGGTCAGTGGGTAAACTAGATAACAAGCTAAACAGTTGCTAGCTGGCATTTCTGAGGCTTCCTCTGACCAAATGGGGACTTCAAAGCGAAAAGAAGCTCCAAGCCTATCCTTTCCTACTCCCTACAAATCAATTGCAGTCAGCACCTTCTACACCCTCTATGGCAACGAAGGGTGTTGCCAAACCGTTTCACGCCAAGTGCAGTGCCAGGGTTACCAGACCGCTGCCAAGGTGACCCTCGTTTGTGGTTTAAACAAACAAACCAAAATACGGACACATAGTAACTGAACAACATTATCGTCTATCTATTTCTTACCACATTTCGAGGCAGTGAAAGTCTTTGTGCCGCATTGATTTCAGCTCAGTTTTAACATTGTTTTTTGGATTACCTCAAAATCAGTTTATTGGCATCCGATTGGTAACAAGAATGCCTTGTTTATCCGCTTGCAATGTGCGCTTTGTTAGCGCCGAGGCGCAGCTCAAGCAGCGCTGCCAGGAGCTGAGGGCAAGGGCTCAGACGGCGGCGTATCGTCCGCCGCCTGGCGGCTATCGGCCGATGACATCGATGGCACCCAACACGAGCTATGTTCCATTTCGACGGCGAAGCGAGCAATTTGCGGCCTTCGATCAGAAGCAGCTGAAGCGCAATGAGCGGGAGCGGAGACGCAATCAGGGCGCCAAGGAGCTGGTGCTGCGCCCGAATGATCTGAAGCGACTCAAGGACAAATGCAAGGTGGTGAGCATCAGTGACAAGCTGAAGGTCATCGAGCAGAACGAGGAGGATCATCGCAGACAGCTGCAGCTGGTGGAGGAGACAAAGCGGCGCTTCAAGGAGATCGATGCCACTCGCAAGGCAGAGACCAAAGAGGAGGCACACTGCGACGAGATCAACGAAGCACTGGAGGAACAGAACACAGTGCTGAGTCGAGCATTGCTGGCCAAACAAGAGCAGGAGGAGGAGGTTAAGCAGATCAATCGCATGATCCTGGACGCCAAGTGTAAGGCTGTGCGGGAGGCACAAATCCAGGAGAAGAGGCAACTGGCCAGGGCGCTACGTGAGGACGACGAACGCCTGGCCAAAATGGTCAACGAGCGGGCCAAGGATGCCCTGAATGCAGAGGACGAGCGAGAGCGGTTAGAGATCGAGAAGCGAGCCAAGTATGCCCAGGACATTCGTCAGCAGCTGAGCGAGCGCGAGAATCAACGCTTCCTGGAGGCCCAGCGAGTGGCCGAGGAGGCCAAGCACCTGCGAAAGGCCACCGAGCTGCTGAGGGAGGAGGAGGAGCGGCAGCGCAACTTTGTTCAGCTGCGCAAGGTTCGCTTCCGCGAGGAGCTGCAGCGCATTCGGGAAATGTCCAACGTGTTCAAGACGATGCTCTGCGAGCAGGAGCGTCTGGCGGAGCTGCGGGTGGCAGCCTACATGCGCGGCAAGCAGGAGAAGGAGCGCCAGCTCAAGGACATGCAGAAGCTCGTGAAGAAGGAGTTCGAGCGGCGACAGCAGCGCATCTTCACCATAGCTGCCGAGGCCCAGGAAACACGCGAGACAAACGCGGAGCTCAAGTACCTCAAGGAACGCAATCGCGTGGAGCGCGAGTATCGCCAGCGGGAAAAGGAGGCGGCGATGGCCAAGCGAGAGGCAGAAAGAGATTTGCTGGAGTCGCGGGCCCAGCAGGCGCAGGAACTGAAGCAGCGCATCGCCCAGGAGATTGCCCACGCCGAGGAGGAGTTCACCAAGGTGCTCGAGCGCATGCGCGAGGAGGAAGAGAAGCAGCGTCGACTGGATCGAGAGCGGGACCTCAGAAGCCAGACCTATCGACATGATCTGAAGCAGCAGATGACCGAGAAGGAAGTCGAGCGTCGCAGACGGGCGGACATTGAGCACGACCGCATGCAGAAGTGGCTCGACCAGGAGCGTCAGCGGGACGCCAACATCAAGCACGTGATCAGCTCCAAGATTGCGGCCATGCGAGAGAACTGCCTGCCCGAGAAGTACTTGAAGGAGGTGGAGAAGCAGCTGAAGAACATTCAAAGCTCCCGCAATCGCATTCGCTGAGTAACAATTGAATAGCATAGCTTAAGGAGCTTCTTTGCCGACAGACTTGAATCGCAGTTATAATATCACTTGGCGCCTAGAAGTATGCAACGTGTACTATTTAAAATGCGACTTTGAAAATTATTTGGCTTTTGTTAATTTATTTTAATTTCCATAGTAGCACTTCAAGTTTATTTATATGCTTATTAATGACTATTAATGTTTAAGAGACAGAATATATAATATATGAATTTAAGATTGCAATTGATAATAAAGATAAAAGGCATCAAGAAACATTTGGGAAAAATATTGACTAAGCAACAGAGCTCACAAATTGTACTAATCCCAGTACCCGTAAATAGCCGTTTGAATAGCTCTTAACCAAATTTAATCTTCCGCCTGAAAGTATGCCACAGAAATTACGTAAAGACGCAACTCAAGCTGCTGGAAACGAAATCAAAGACATTGACGATAACCATGACATTGTTGCGTGCTCAGTTATTCACATCCAGATCCAACTAAGACCTTTCAATCCCACACACATCGCGCTAATTTCTAACCATGTGGGTGCACAGTTTGCCATTCGCCTCATTTGCCCCCACAGCCCACAGCTCTGATCAAGGCAGCCGAAGGCAAGAACACTCACACACGCACACACCGCAAACAATTACGAGACGAGAAAACTACGCCTCACTACCGTGAAAAAGTGGTAGCAACTTTTGGCTACAATAAAATTTTATTATGCCACACACATACGCAACTTGGCACAGATACACATGCACCTATATAAGTATATTTATATATGTTATATAGAAAGAGAGGCACAAACAAAGCAGCAACTGACTCTCTCTCTCTGTCGCTGCCTCTGTCGCAGTCGACGGCGAAGAACTCTTGTGCATGGTTCAATTATCGTATTTCATGATTCGTTAAATTTTCGCATACGCCAAAAAAATACGCAAGACGTAGCTAGAGACCCAAACTCTGCCCCTGTTCCTGTCCCAGTCTCAGTTCTCGTCCTAGTCCCTGTTCCTGCTCCTGTCCCTGCTGGGGGGCATAGAAAGACCAAACTGAAAAACAGGTTTTCCCCTAGCAACCATTGTGATGTCTACCTACAATGAAGTCGACGCTGGAGATGCGATGGAAAACTGGCAGACTGACTGGCTGCCTCCGCTCCACTCGCATGTGGCAGTAATAATTCCAATGACAATAAACGTTGTCGTATTTACAAGTACCAACACACACACGCACACACACACACACACATACTCGTGCACACTGACATGAATTGATGAGAAAAGTTTTTGAGGAAATGTCAATAGAGTCGCTGAGACAAACTATGCATCGATGTCGACGTGATGTGGGGGAGAGAAGTCTGTCAGAGACAGTGGGGAATTGAGAAAAGATTGCACAACATTATTGATTCGAATAATCTGATAATGTAATAATGTAAACATTAACAGGTTTTTCGATAAATATTTGTAATACCATTTGCGACGAAATGAATTCCAGCCTCATCTGCGATTATATTGCTAATATTTTTTAGATTCTTTATTTATTTTCTAGTTTAACGTCAATCGGTTCCTATTGATCAACCACTTTACTCAATTTACGATAATTCTCTTTAATAGTAGCTAAATTATGCAAATTGATAGATAAACCGACAAATTGATCAATTTATAGACTAGATATGATTATCGCCTTCAATAAAATTATTTTGCAAAATGTTTTATCTGCTCTCCCACTTTCAACCACTGTTTTAAAGGATTCCCTGGCATCTATAAATATCGTGTGCGGCAAAAGGTAAAAAGCCAAGAAAACAGATATTGTAATTGGAAAAAGAGTAAAATGCATCTGCAGCACGGTGGCCCACTCTCAAAGGCTCGTCCATAGTCGAAATTTATCTGGAAGATTGCACACAATTGTTTTGTATTAAGAAGTAGGGAGATCGTTTGTGCCCCGTATTGTACTCGAGTATCTTCAAGTAGCTTCGAGTATCTAAGATATGTGTGCTTAAAAATAAATTGCTTGGCTTTAGTTTTGCGTTTTATTTCTATGGCTTTTCGCTGTGGTTTCGCATGTGCAGACCACAAAAGTCTTTTGTCGTTGTACTTGGAGGTAGTTCAAAGCGGCAGCTATCTGTATCTGAATCTGTATCTGTATCTGTAAATGTATGCATATCTAGGTGAGTAGGTAATGCGCCTCAATTGCACAAATTTAAACATCAATCGTTGACTGGCAAGCTAAGTAAGTAGGTGGGGGTAAAAATCAATATACAAGCAGATGAGTAGATTGGCAATTCGCTTGATTATGTGAATGAATGGTACGAGTACTCGTAATTTCGCCAAAATGCAATTGTGGCAAGCAAATTGATACGGGTCACACTGAACTTATTCCAACGATAGATTTAGCTGGGATGATGCAATTATCAAAAGATAGATGGAATTTGGATCAGATGAAAAGCGGAAATAATTGAAAATTACTCCGATTTCAACTGTGTTTATTGTTTACTCACCGCTAATGTTACCGACGCCAAAAGTCTTTGGGAATGTGCAATCATATTAGAAATTTGTTTATATTGATTTATCAGTTAAGTTATGACAATAGAACACGCTTTCACAAGGAATGGTAGTAGTGCCGAGATATGATTGTGAAATACCTTCAGTTCTACTTAGTTTGTGTTCGGCGAATACCTTTATCAAGTGATTAGATAGGAAACACTCCTAAATACTCACATGTACTACATACTAAGTTTACTCACGACTCGTGCGTCGTGTCTTTGGGGTAAATTATAACCACAATTACAAATTTATTTTATCGACAAGAGTTATCAGAAATGCGGCTGGTCTTTGTCTTATCTGGCGCTCTTCGATAACAGATCTTATAGGCATTTAAAGAAATTGCCATGAGACGACAGATAAGATTCAAAGGTTTCCTCGAATTTGCTGTGAGTCGGTGAAATTTCCTAGAGAGCGTACAAATTCCGAGTTAATTGCCAGTACTAGTCGAATCTAGGAGATTAAAAGCCCCATAAATCAATTAAACAATAACAATAATGTGTTATTTATTATTTCGAAAGCAGCAAGCACTTGTCTTTCAACAACGAAAGCAAATGAAATCTCTTTCAAATTGAACATGCTCATAAAACTAATATAAATGTAAGTTAATGCTAATAAATAGTTTTGTTCATAAATCTTTAGGCCGTACCAATAATAATCAAATTCGAATGGGCTTTAACTACAACTTAAGCAATTACGGCAACAACAACACATCTGTTGACGATATTCTCCGATTTGTTTTTATTTTTTGTATTTGTACATTATTTATATTTTCTGTTGCCTTATCGACTCTGCGTCTATCGCAAAGCATTGAAATCCATTTGACGCCGGCGGCAGCGACGCCGCTGTCAGCGTCGGCGTCAGCGTCGACGTCTGCGTCGACCGCAGCTGCAGCGTCAGCTGCCTGAAGATTGTGCCAGCTGATTGGGCGGCGAACTGCTGCACGTTGTCGTTGTTGTCGTTGTTGTTGTTGTCTCTGCCACTTCAAAGAGGCGACTGCGACGTGACTGCGGCTTTGTTTACAAACAAACAAGCTGCTGCAACAGACACTGGACACCAGACGGCGGCCAAGATACAAATGCTTGAGCTGGTGATAATGCCGCCAAAATCATTATAATTATATTAATTGCAAAAAGAGTGTGTACAGTGTGCAGTGCTAACTTTTGAGCGGTCACATCACGTTGCGTGCCCACTGTGCGCCCGCAGCGTTGCCAGATGTTGCACAATGTCGCAACGTCTTGTGGCGTGGATTTCGTAAATCATTTGGAATACTTGGTAAAGCGGTCTGTGCATATCAGGTAAAGAGTGCGCCGCGCGCTTATCACATTTTTCTGTTTGCTTCGATTTCGAATTTCTAATGGAAAAATAGTCGAAGTGGCCGCCGCCCAAAGCATTCCCCATCCTATAGATAAGTCGCTGCTCCGGCTGTCGGATTAGGCCGTATTTGGCAAGCTCAGCGGCAGCGCTGCTCCAGAAGACGGTGGCGGTGAAGGTGTCAGGGGCGGAGGCGGGGCCGACAACGGTAACGAGGGCGGTGGTGTTGGTGTTGGATTACGCGATGTGGGCAGCTTGTAGTCGGCGTCAACGTCGCAGCTGCCGTCGCTGTGGCCGTCGATTCCGATGTCGATATGGACATCGTCGTCGTCGTCGCTGTCGCTGATGTTGTTCTTGTTGTTGTTGCTGCTGTCGCCGTGGTATGGCCCACAGTCAAGCGGATTGGCGGCTGCCAGAAAATGCACCTTAGTTGCAGTCGTGGAATTATTATTCTCGGCCAGCAGCTGATGGTGCAGATGATGGTTGCAACTGCAACTGCAGCTGGTGGGCGCACACATGTAGCCCAGTGCAACGGGGCCAGCCGCGTGGGGCCGCGCGTGCAGCAGATCGCCGACGTAAATGGCCGTGATTGTGGCGTAGACAACGCCCAGAACGGCGCCGGCCAGCACGTCGGACCAGTGGTGCCAATAGTCGGCGACGCGGCTGAGCGAGACGTACCAGGCGGCCATGATCAGCAGGAACTGCAGAATGTGCCGCATGACGCGCACGCTGCCACGCCCCTGCCACACGCTGTGCACGTAGATGGCCAGCAGACACATCGAGTAGAAGCTGAGGCTACTGTGCGCGCTGGGGAAGCTCACGTGCAGCTCCCGAATCTGCAGCGTCGTCAGGTTGCGGTTGCTGCAGTAGAAATGCTGCATGTACACGTCCGCGTTGCGGGCGTCCGAGCAGCTGGAGCCGTCGGGCAGCCGTGGCTGGCAGGCGCTGTAGAAGTGCGGACGCAGTCGACCCACCACGTGCTTGGCCAGCTCCGTGGTCAGGTAGGTGGCAATGAAGCCGAAGCTGAACGTCGCCAGCGAGCGGCACAGATTGCGCAGATATTGGCGCATGCGGAGGTGCCTGCAAATCCGCATGATCTCCACGACACTGATGAAGAGCATGGGCAGGAGGAGCATCATCAGGAGCAGCATGGGCACCGTGATGGTGCATTCATGGTACGGATAGCGCAGTGACAGATCCGAGCAGAAAAAGCCGCGTTTGAAGGTCCGCATGTCGATTCGGAGTTATTTCGGAGTAGTTTAGGTTTGACGGAGAAGGCTGCTACAGAAAGGCTTTGATTATGGGAACAGGAAAATTAAGAGTTTATTTGGAGTCAATTCGGAATCAATTCGGAGTTAGTTCAGAGTTGAATTTTTTATTGATCACTGTTTTATTTTGCTTCTATTCAGATTGTTTACATATTTTCGGAATTTGATTTTGCGTTATTTTCAAATTAATTCATTTGCTTTATCGGAGTTATTTCGGAGTAATTTAGGTTTAACGGAGAAGGCTGCTACAGCCGGCTTTGATTATGTGTACAAGATAATTAGGAGTTAATTCGGAGTCAACTCGGAGTTAATTCGGAGTCAATTCGGAGGTAGCTCAGAGTTGAATTTTTTATTGATCACTGCTTTACTTTGTTTTTTTTTCAGAATGTTTACATATTTTCGGAATTTGATTTTGCGCTATTTTCAAATTAGTTCAGTTGCCTTATCGCTATCAACTCACGAGCTGATCCCGACACCAGATGATTTTAATAGCGTCAGCTTGAAATCACAACAATTATTTGGGGTGTTTGCTTTTTAATCAAGCAATTTTCACATAGTCCCGTCTGTTCAACTCACTTTTCGGCACTTTTTACTTTTACACACAAATTGCGCATTTATTTATTTCCGAACATTGATCAATGCGATTTTGCTTTCTAAAACCCCATGCACGAGTCGAGTGGTCGCACACTTCAAAGGCAATTTTCCTTTGTGTCTGTTGCAGCAGAGAAGAATGAGGAAGAGGCTGAGGAAGACAACCACGTGCAATGTTTTTGCTGCATTCGCGAGCGCGCGAGTTTTTCGGAGTCGACGCAAATTTAATAAATCAACTCTATTGGCCAGATAGACCAATGGACCAACTGTCAGTTGTACGTCTCCGACAGTTGGCAGTTGGGAGTTGCAAGTTGTTGTTGTTGCTGTTGTTGTTTTTTTGGCCTGTGGGCTGTGGGTTTCCTGGGCAGCAGGCAACCTCGCTGGCCGCACTCTGTTCGCTGTCTATCCGGTGCTGCGCGACGACGTCGTCGTTTTGTTTGGAAGTGTAGACCGAATCTGAATCTGAATGTGACTGTGGCTGGGACTGAGACTGAGACTCTGTCTCTGACTGCGACGATCGCTCGCTGCGCTGCCGCTGCCGCTGTCTCTGTTGCTGCCGGTAGCGACTGACGACCGACGACCGAAGACTGACGACCGACGAGTGGCGACTGACGACCGACGAGGCGCAGAACCCACAAAACCCACCACAGCGTGCCGTGGAGGAGGTTTTCAATGTTCCATGTGTATTTCGCACTGATATTGAATTTCAATGCTATGTTTTTCTTATCAATTTGTCTTGCGTCGGCGTCGGCGTCGGCAGAGTCGTCAGCGCTTTAGACTGAGTTCCGTTGCCGTCCCCCGTATTCGATTGTAATGATTGTAAGGGGAATGCAAGATGGAACTGCTGCACTCGTATTTCTTGGCTTCGACGTTGACGCTAATGAGGAAACTGTTGAATTGTTTCAAGGTTTACTTTTGCCGAGTTTGTTTAGGCTTGTTTGCCAGAGACTTGGCATTTGCGCATAATGAAAGAGTTGCATTTACTCGACGAATGCCATGGAATGAAGGAGTGCCTCCGCCTCAGCCTGCGAATCCCTGCCCTCCACACCCCATCACCGCACACCACAACCTATCACGTCCCCCTGCAAAGCATTGGAGTAGGTCATTGCAACGTGACTAAAGTTGGTTGAGGCTGCTGGGCTCCTCTGTTCGGATCGGTTGCTGCGTGCCTTTATAGCATTTGTTGATGTAGGTCGTTGCTCGAGCCCAAGCTGTGTGCGGTAATGGAGACGACGACAACAACAATAATAGCACCAACACCAACAATAACAATAACAACAGCCACTTTGGACCAATACTCCGAATGCGGTTGGGTCGTGCACGGCACTGTGGAAATGCAGTTCATAAAGTGCAGCAAGTTTATGGCCACTTTGTATTTTCACAGCGAACTTAGCTTCTTTATGGCAGTTAGCAACTGCTCAATTTACATAGAAATTGTCGTACTGCGACTATATTTGCTGTTAATTTATGTTAATTTCGGAATAGAAAAATTACTCTCAACCGGACAAGGCAACTACAAGTATTTACCACGATAAAAATTCCAAGCTTAGCGATCTTTTGCCACTATATCTAAAAATGTTTTCGGAGTTGTCTGGAGTGGAAATTTAAACAAATTCAAATGTAATTTAAGTGCTGTTTATAATGTTGATAAAGCAAGAAAAAAAGCTATCTGAAACTGATCGTACCCCTCAATAACCACACACATTCATTGAAAGGCGATATCAACATATCCAGCCACAACCACAGCGCAATTAATTACGCCCCACTTGCTGAGCCAAGCCACAGAATCGATTCGTTGCCGAGCAAATGGATAATCGCAGCACGCGACAGACTCGATATTACACGAAATGAGATCATGATCACGATCATCAACGCTCGGTTTCTTTTTTTCATTATCATAAGCAGATTACTTTTAGTCTTTTATTCTTTACGATTACGAACATCTTTATTTTGGATCGATCGGTATTTGCTTAATGATCATGATTATTATCAGCATTACGACCCAGTACTGCTAACTCTTTACATAAAAGGAAACCAGCTTTTAGTGTGATGAACATCAAGAGAAAGCAAAATTTGGAAAACGAAACATTTGATATTTGGTTTCCTTGAAAAATTTTTATGTATTGATCGATAAATTTAATAAAATTAAATTTTTTAAAAGGATGACACACAATAAAAATTCATTTATTAATTGATTGCATGTTATAAAATATCACAATAATTGAAGGTAGAAATTAGGGTTGGAAAAATAAATTTCTTACATTTAAGAATCACTGACTAATCATTCACTTATTGTGCAATGAAATTATCGTTAACATATCAAGATAATTGTGGCAGATACAAGTGATCAATTTTGATTTACAGGTGCTTTTAATTGGTATCTTTGGCTCAAATAGCCAGAAATAAAAACCCCTAGTTTGACCACCCGAAATGTACAATTAACAACATTGAAATTGGCAAGTTTCGAAAAAAGATTCTGACATTTAAGATGACTTTGACGAGTTACTTTAGAAAGCAAAGTCAATAGATAATTCAAAAGAGATTTATGCAGATGCATTTTAAATTGAAAAAATGAATGCAATGAGGAAAAATATATTTAAATTAAAGTCAGAGTTTCCGCTGCCCACTGTTTTTGATATTTTTTCGCAATTGATCATTTTAAGAAATGTCGAATTTACAGCAAAAAGCTGTTCTACCAACACTGTTATGATCAGCAGTAGTCGATCGGAATTTGCATCAAGAAAACGATTATTTTCCGGGAGTGATCGAGCTTAGCTTCACGACAACGATCATCATTAGGAATGCAATGGTTATTGCACGATGATCATCAACATCGACTGGGATCAAGACACACTTCATCGTTAATACAAACGACGACAAATTTAAATTATTTGTTGACACAATTCATTAAATACGCTGAGGTAGCGATGGTTGCAGACCCAAACGAGTTACACAAGACCTTGGATTCGGGTGCGAGTAAATAAAAGTGCTGAGGCACGGTCTGGCCCAGCCTGACTTAAAGAAAAGAAAACAAACTACAACTAAACAATATCTGACTATGCAAAATGAGGCAGATATCAAGTTTTTTCAATTTGCAATTGACTGTTAATTTTTGAATTTAGGAAATGTTTTGTTCTGACCAAATCCAAGCTTAAAATCGCGATAGACACTTCTCAACTCCCTTGTTGTGCAGGTGTGCATGGTGTGACTGATAATCGAAAGGTGTAAAATAATAACAATGCGATTACGATTACGATTACGATTGCGAGTGCTGATTGCGAACAGGGAATGCTCCCGTTACGTCGCACTGGCAGACTGAGTTGAGGCAGAGCTCCGAGTTGTTGCTTCAGTATTGCAAGTGCCTCCCTGGGCGGACCTAATCATGATTTTATAGAGACGGCAGGGAGCGGAGTGGCGGGGAAGAAGGTGCGGGGAGGGCCAACTGTTTGTGTCGCGACAATATTTTGTTTATACTTTTGCAAAGAGTAGACGAAGAATGCGAAGGGTAATTGCAATTTAGCGGCATGTTTATTTGTATGCATTTCTTATTGCCATAGTTAATTTCCCCAAGTAGCAGGTGTACGTACTACGTAGATTAACACATACAAACTTGAACCTTCCTATCAATTTATGTATGTATGTATGTGTGTAAGTGTGCGTGTATGTGTCAGTGGGTGGGGATATTAACCCGTTTGGAATGTGGTGTCGTGAGCAATGCGAACAGGAAGTGACTGTTAATTGTCTTGAGGGAAACTTTTTGATAATCAAAAATATTACTCAAATAAATATTGCTAAATAAATGTATTTATTAAGAAAACATATACATAATTCAAGAACGCTGAAAGAGCATAAACATGTGCAATATTTTAAATACTTTAAAACTCAAGTCAACTTAAGCAATAAATCGATAAATGTCGCTAATCTCTGCAGGAATGAACATTCTTATGAAAACATCGATATTTTATGCGAAGTATGCATTTGTTTATATTTAACTCTACATATTGGAAAAAATTTCATATTTCAAATCACTTTCCATTTATGCCTTTTTTTTGTGTAACTCGTCTTGCTTTGTTAGAGAACGAAAATTATGTAATTCTGTTTTTTTCCCGCCTCACAAATGTGATGTGGCTTCTTTGATTCAAAAGATATTTCAATTCAATTTTTATTTTAATTTTTTATAAAGTTATGTGTCAATTTTTATAATACAAATTGGAAATAATATTTAGGGATAAATTTGTATATAAGAATTGAAAAATAATATTTATTTTTGATTTTTATCATTTAAATTAATTTTAATAATTAAAAAAACATATTTTTTTAAAAATCAGCAAATAACTTTTATTTTTTAATTTTTTGAAACAAATTTTTTTAGTGTTATTAAAAAGCAATAAAATTTGTATTTAAAACAAACAACTTTTTTTTCAATAAAATAGGATTGTTTGTCGAACTGCGGCAAACATGCAAACTAGACCTATCCCAATAAAAAAAGAAAAACGTTTTTCATGTAAAACAATTTAAACAAAATAAAAATTAATTGATTTTAATTCTGTGCACGTGCAATGCACTCGCGGAAACTGAACGTCGGTCCAGATAAACCTGAAGTCTAGACGGTAAATGCATAATAAACATGAAAGAATTGATAAAAATTAATCCAGAATAAGAATACGGAAAATAAATAGCAGATAACTAACTATAAAATGTTCAAAGCATTCACGATTTCAACAAAGAATTCAGAATAATATGATTAATTCGAAATGCTCTAAGCTCAGTCAAATTGACTGGCAGGTAGATTCCCCGTATTATTAAACATGATCATTATTATCATACATTAACACTCAAATAATAAAATGTTAAAAACGTATAATGCTAATTTGGCGAGTTAACGAGCCAGACCTGCTGCCACTTGCAATTTTAGTTAGTAAAAGTATAAAAATAAATAAACAACGAGAATCAAGAATCGGTTATCATAACCCGTTTTCACGCTTAAAGCTCAGCGCTCACATTGTCCAAGTGCGGAGCTTAAAAGCTTTCGAGTGCAGTCACAACGACATAACATTCCGACAGCTGTGAAATACCAAACTACGCCATAGACCGAGGAATGCGACTGACGTCACGGCCTGACACAGGTTTCTACCTGCACAGGTGCGGATTCACTCGAGATCCGTTGACTGGGTCATTGGACAGCGAATCTCTGTTCAAGCGAAATTTGTGCCTGAGTCATAAAAGGAAGGGGGCTTTCTTGGGTTTTGAGAGAAATCCCCAAGCCACAAGCTCATGCTCGAATCAGTTTAAGAAGCAGCAACAATTATGAGTCTCCCCGTCCTCCATGTCGCCTTAACACTTCAGTGGTCAGTGGTTTGGTGGCTTGGTCCACCGCGATGTGGTTCCACTTCGTGCCCACACACAAATTATGCACACGCATCAAAAGTGAAGTTGCAGTTGCAGTTGCCGAAGATGCCAGCGAAAGGAAAGAAGAGAACAGCGATGATGAGGCACGTCCCCTCCCACCCTGCAACTACAAACGAGTTTTCGGTGGACCCACTTTAGCAGGTAGGTTCCCCACATGATTCGCTTTGGCAGTGCTGAATAATTTCTCTGGTAAGTGAAACCAGTTTCTCCATGGCGAAGATATGTATGTGGGACTTGAGCTGTAACTAAGCCAAAGCTAAATAGATTGTTAATAATCAATTGAAGTTGCAAAATAAAGCTGCCCTAGTCTCGGAGATATATACGAACAAGATCTGCAGTATCGTGTATTACTCCAAATATTAAATAACCAAAGAGACAAATACTGTGAAATCACATTCATAATTATACACAGTAAAACAGACAAATAAATAAACAATTATTGTTTATAGCTTGTTGATGGACAGCTTGGCCCGTTACCAAGCAACATTGGGGTGAATGTGGGGGACTGAGAGGGGGGCTGGTGGGTGCGAATGTAGCACGCATCAAACAGTAGCGAATACGAGTCTGAGTTTGAGTATTCGCATGTGACTGACAGACCGCAAAGAGCTCTGAGCTCTGAGAACAACTGACAAGATAGAGAGCTGCATATACAGAGAGAGAGGTGAGAATGAGAGCGAGAGAGGGAGAGGAAATCTCGGCCAAGTTGGGCCCAGAGCCAGACAAGATATTCAAGCGACGCTGGTCGGTTAGTTAAACGCGGTTTGGCATTCGGTTGAGACCTCGTCATCGTCATCGCAGTCGCAATCGCAGTCGCAGTCGGTTAACGCCATGTCCAAGTATAGCAAGTTGGCTCGCGGGATATGCGACCTGTTGCTGTGGGCAGCTCTCGTGGTGGCCATCTTGCTGCTGACCAAGTTCGTGAAGCCCTTCAAGCGCGGCTTCTTCTGCGGCGATGAGTCATTGGGCTACCCGCTCAGGGAGAACACAATCGGAGCCGCACTGCTCCTCGCTGTGAGTCTGAGCGTGCCCACGTCCGTGATCATTGTGGTGGAGCTCTTCAAGCAGCTGCCCGTGGGACCGGGGGGCAAGGAGGGGAAGCGGGACGGCTGCAGATTCGTGCATCGGCTGGCGCAGCTGTACAAGCAGGCGGGCTACTATCTCTTTGGCCTGGCCATGCTCGGGTTTACCACCCTGCTGACCAAGGTGTGCATCGGCAGACTGCGTCCTCACTTCTTCGCCGTCTGCCAGCCGATGCTGCCGGACGGATCCACCTGCCAAGATGCCCAGAACGCGGGGCGCTACATCAGCAGCTACACCTGCAGCAATGCCAACATGACGGACTTCCACTTCCAGCAGCTGAATCAGTCCTTTCCCAGTGGCCATGCCAGCCTGGTGATGTACTCGATGCTCTACCTGGCCATCTACCTGCATGCGGCGCTGAGCACTCGCATCTCCAAGCTGCTGAAGCATCTGCTGCAGTTCCTCTTTGTCATGTTCGGCTGGTACGTCTCCCTCACCCGGATCACTGACTACTGGCACCACTGGTCCGACGTCCTGGCCGGCGTCCTCCTTGGCATCCTCTTCGCCTGGCTAACGAGTGTCTACGTGGCCGAATTGTTCGCCTTCAAGCGCTGGAATCGTGCGGGTTACTCCGCCAACACCCTCAAGAAGACTCAGGTCTCGCCCAAGAGCTCCACCAAATCCCAATCCCAATCGCAGTCGCACTCGAATGGGACAGGAGCTGTCCCTCCAAATGGAATGCCTCCCGCCCTGCCCGCCTACACCTTCGGCACGCTGCCTTATTTGGCGGCGCATCCGGCGCAGGCGCAATACGCTCAAACCTATCACAACTACGGCTACGTGCCCTGAGTCCATCTTGCCCCATGCACGTAATTTAGTCAGCACTTGTGACGAGACTCGAGGCAGGTGCTCTTAGAATTCGTCGGAGCCTCATTCCCGCACATATTTCTGTTTTGTTTCTGTAATTTAGCTTAATAAACATACGATTTTACGACCTTGCGATATTAATGATATTACACTTTAACCAAAATGTTTCATTTCATAGAAAGTTTTTTAATAATGTTCATAATTTGCTGTAGTAATGAAATGTTGGAGATGTTGCGCCTCCGAATGAAGCTGAAGCTTAAGTAGAAAGTGCCCCATCGATTGGGTTTATCGAGATGTGAAGATGTAAAGAGAATGGGAAAACAGCGCTGAAATTTGCTGAAGTTACTAAAGTGGAACAATGATTAATCCACTCGTTCATCGCATCTAGAAATGTATTTCATCTGAGTTAAATACAAGATAGAGATATTATGTGAATTAAAATCCAACAGTTACAGAAATCCTAAAACATAAAAATGTATCAAGTTGAAATGTGTTGTATTTCAACTGAGTTTTGTATAAAATTCAGATTAGATTAGATTCAGTCAGGAGTTTCATTACACCCTCCAAGCAAGTATAAGTATCTATTCTGCAGTGACATCCGCATCTCTTAGTTGGTTTAAAATGATATTATGAGTCAGGAATTCCATTGGGATCGCTAGTGAACAGTTACGGGAGACTTCTATGACAATGTCCCGTCTGATTACATATGTTGAAATTCTTGAAAATGTTCCGCAAGCTTTTACAGTTACTTTTGCTTTTGTTTAAAACAAGTCATCTTTTGCAAAATAGAGCCCTAAGAACCCTGAAGAATCTGTAGAATCGCCACTGATCAACAGCATTTCGAAAGCGCAGAGATTAGACGCAGACACGTCCACACTGAAATGTTAAGAAATTAGGAATAAATTAATGCAAATTTGCATACTTAAGCAATCGATAAACAACATGGGAATGCCATGGCGACTTAGACTTGGGCTCAGTGCATTGTTTCCGAGATTCCGACCGAGAACGAGGCGAGTGTTGAGTCGAGTCTTGGAAACATGTTTTCATAGCGGCCACTCGTAACTTTGATAGACATGTAAATTAGCTGTCGCGGCCAGAGACAGAGATTCAGCACTTGGCCATCAGCAATCCGAAATCTTCGGGCAGTGTCAAAATGTGCGGCAATCCGAACACGCGCCTTCTCTCGCGGCTCATCATCGACTTTCTGCTGCTGCTGGGCGTCTACTGTGTGGCCTTGGTGGTGCTGCCCCAGCAACTGGAGACTGCGCAGCGGGGATTCCACTGCAGCGATGCCAGTCTCCGCTATCCGTATCGCCAGCCCTGGCTGACCAAGGTGCACCTGACCATCGTGGTGGTGGCTCTGCCCGCAGCCTTCATTCTGGTCGTCGAGATGCTGCGGGCTGCCTTTGTGCCCAGTTCCGCGGAGCTGAAGCAGAGATTCGTCTTCGTCGGCGCGCGCATTCCCAGCTTCATCAGCGAGTGCTACAAGATCATCGGCGTGTACCTCTTCGGCCTGGGACTGGCCCTGCTGGTCGTTAGGGTGACCAAGTTTACAACTGGTCGCCTCCGTCCCCACTTCTTCGATGTATGCCAGCCCACTTGGGGCGAGGAGGAGAACTCTTTAAGCTGTGACGTGCAGCCATCGAGCAATGCCTCCAATTACATTGAGGATTACACTTGCACCGAGTTCGCTGCCTCACTGGAGCTGCTCGCCTTGGTGCGGCATTCTTTCCCCAGCGGCTTTGTGGCCACCACGAGCTACGCGATGTTCTTCCTGATTTACTATGCGCAGGCCCGTCTCTTTGCCCCCTGGCTGCGAGTGCTTCGCTCCACGCTGCAACTTGGCTGCGGCGCGATGGCCTTGCTTGTGGGCATGGAACGAATTTCCACCTACCAGAACCATATCTCGGATGTGGCCGCAGGAATGTTCTTGGGCGCCGCTCTGGCCTCCTACCTGGCCGTCTTTGTGGCCCACCTGTTTCGGCAGGTGCGAGTGAAGCGTCGTCAGTGGCCGAGGAACGAACAGATCTACGGCTATGCTGGTTACTACAATCGCGCCACTTATGGCTTTTAGGTTATTATGATTAAGATTAGTAGAAAAGTCAATAAATTATTGCATTAAGAATACCAATATTCATAGGGGAACGTCTTTCTATTGTGTACTTGAACCACTAGCATAACGATCAGCCAAGTTTCACACCAGCAGCCAACTTGCGTTCCGCACGTCAAGCGAAAGCACACTGACCACAGTCCACATACTCAATCTTGCTTTTGAAAAAGCTAGAAAGTGCCAGAAAATTTTGTTGGTAGCTTGAGTAGTAAAACGATATTTTTATTGATTTAATCCAGTGTTATTGTTTCCGCACAACAAACCCAAATGGTCAATTGGACTGCCAGATGAATGTGTGGCAATATATAAACATAATGTTCGCAGATTATTACAGGAATATATGCAACAAACGGTATTTTGTTCGTCTGTGCTAAAGAAGCTGAAGAAAACTTACATATGATTGGCTTTTTGAAAATTGAAAATAGCTAAAAAGCCACTTTTTCTATGAAAAGGAGGAAAAAGGGGTAAAATCATTTTCACCAGATTTAATCATTAAAAATACTAGCGAAGATATTTTAGAAATTTTTTTATTGCAGTTACTCTTAGAATTGTTTGAAGATTTTGTTTGCATCAATTTTTTATTTTTTTTGAGACCGAGGAAAAAAGTTGAAAAATATACTTTTACCAAAAATTTAAAATTTTCCATGGGTAACATACTTAATGTGTAAACAAAATTTTTGATCATTCAAACGGAATTTAAATGTTTTTAAAAAGCTTAAAGTACGCCAATTTCGCTTGAAAAATAGCTATGTATAATTACCGCTAGCCGCTATTTTACAAAATAGATCTAGCGGGAAAATAGCTAAATTGGCAACACTGATACTCAATCGCAGTCCACAACAAAGCTTACTCTCTGCACAACCCATTAACTGACTCTCTAACTCTTTCTCTCTCGCTCTGTCAATGGCATAACTAAAGCGCAAGCAATGATTACAACAACAACAGCAATATGAGGACAAGTGGACAGACAAGAGAGCGATTTGTTTACAAAGTCAACAACAAACAGCGCTTCATAACATTTGTTTTCGTTTTATTCAGTCGGCGTCGGCAAGCGGCGCTTCGAAGTTTACATTCGGATCAGCACAGTGGCAAGAGTCGTAAAACTAATAAACGATCGATCGTCAAGCTGAACAATTGTCGTTTATGTTTACGGTTATTGTGCATGGTGGTGCGTGGTGAGTGGGGAGTGGTGTGAGGTGTGCGGTGCGTAGTGCAGCTGTAAGCTATCAAAGCGAATTGCAAAAAAGAAGACATGAGAAAGATGAAAAAATCTACTTGTATTAAAAGTGAGTGCACTTAATGTGATACAATAAAAGGTCAATTTGAATAAAGATCTCAAAATAATTAAAATAGAACCGAACTTGAATTGAATTTAAAGTTCATGCAGCACTTTGTATAATTTCGCAGAATTCTTAATTATTTTTTATGCAATAAAAAAAGAGAGAGAGTAAAGTTCAAAGTGCATTTTAAAATGCCAAGCGTTAACCCGCACAACAGAAAAGTCAAACAGCGGCAAAATAAGCGCCAGTTTGAGAGTATTCCGAATAGTCACACATATGTACATATGAATCCAACATAAAGTTCCCATCTACATTCATATGTATGTATGTACATAGATATGTTAAAAAGAGAGAAACTTATTCAGAGAGAGCAGAGCCTTAATTCAATCAAATGTCGCTTATTCATTCAATTAAAGGTCGCGCCATTTGACGTCCCGCTGCGACTGCGACCACGAATACAAGTATGAGTTTGAGTATGAGTATGAGTACTCACTTTCGGGGGCGGAGGAGTGTGCGAGTGGCCTGTACGTTTTTTAATGCAATTGACTGTTCAACTTTGTGCATATGTCACATGCGTTTTTTGGGGGCACTTGAGCAGAAGTTGCCACAGTTGAAGTTGCTGGTTGGCTGGTGCAGAGATCTGAGCGCACACAATGGGGGCCATTCTTGAGGAAGACTGCAACAGATTAGCGTGCTTCTTCCTCTTCGTCTTCTCTTGTTTATTGAGTGTGTTGCACTTTCTGCTGCCGCCTTATATGTAGATGATAATGCAAATCTCATTGAGTGCGTGCGACGCGCCTATTTTATGCATCATTGGTCCACAACAATAGACGACTACTCAGTCCCCGACGTCGATCATCATGATGATAATGATCATGATGATGATGATGAGTAAACCGAGTGAGTCACTCGCCTATTGACCCAAGATACGAGTATTGGCCGGTAATCACGCTCTTCCGACTCCTATCAGTCGTCTCGAAGTAAGGTGAAAGTCATCAAACAAACAAAATTATACTGCAACTTTTCTTTAATCAAAAGCCGCCAAGTTGCGTAAATATGAGTACAAGTATTTGCCCAATTGCCTTAAATGAGCTGAATTGCAGTGAATTAGCACAAATGTTGTGTGTGGGCAGGTTGAGCGAGTGTTTTTGCTGTTATCTACAACACGCGTTGACTTATCTTATCAAAATGATCTTGAGCTTTTTCGGTTCTCTTCAAGTGAGAGCACTGAGGCAGCAATACACTGAGCGAAAGAATACAGTGAATACTTGCTATTTTACTGAAATGTTGTAATAATTTTACACTCACTTGCATATCTCTGCGTACACCTTTTTTTTACTTTAACTATGTAAGTCAATCCTTCACAGTAAAAAAATAGATTTTAAAAAGTCATTTAAATTCCGTTTGAATAATGCAAAAATTTCTTTAACCCATTAAGTGCCCATAGAAAATTTTGAATTTATGTAAAAGTCTACTTTTTCAACTTTTATCTTCTATTTTTTAATAAAAAAATGTTGAGGCAAACAAATTTTGGAAACAATTCAAGGAGTGACGTAAAAAATAAAATTTCTAAAATATTTTTGATTTTATTTTTTATGATTTTTTAAAAATTTCGCTTTTGGCTTTCACTAACATTAAATTTTACTTTACTAAAGAGAAACTAGGCTATCACTGCGGACGGCAGTCCGCGCTAGTGACGAAAGCAGCACGAAGGGTGCGAAGGCGACTAGCATATATACACAGGAAGAATGGAAGATTTGCTATGACTGTCCGATCAGGTCGAGTTATATACCGATCGAAAGGTATTAACCTAACTTACAAATGTGCATACTAAGACTTTTGAAAACTCACCTGGTTCGTGAGATAAACAGGTGTAAGTGGGAGGGGAAAAATTTAAATGATTGGAGCTAATGGGGCCGTTGGAGCCTTTTTGAATTTTCGTTGAATTTTTTCAATTCTCATCAAAAATACGCGTCGAATGACACCTCGATCATCAAAATCGGACCACTGGTTCAAAAAATAATTAATTTTGAAATTTTTAGGGGCCTTCCGAAAATGAGATGAAAAGTCAGTCTGTTTGTTTGTTTGTTTGTTTGTCTGTTTGTTAGTATCAAAGCGTTGATTTAGCTTAAAAGTTTGAATGAGGACTTGTTCCCGATCAAAAATCTAGAAACGTTTGTTCTACGACTTTTTCGAAAAATCGCTAGTTTAGCGGGAAATCGCTAAAAACCGCTAAAATTAAAACCCTTATAGCAGTCAAACGATAAAAGCTACAGTTGCGATCTATATATCGTTGAAAAGGTATTTGAAGGGCTCTTAGGCATACCTTCAACGTTTTTTTTAAGTAATAAGGTAAACAGCTACAGGTGAAATAAAGTTTTTTTTTCACATTTTAGCGATTTAAGAAAAATCTACTCATGAAATCACACTAAAATATTTTATTTATTATAGGCAATTTGATTCCGCGTTTTTTGACATATAACACATATCTGTCAAAATTCGTTTGGACAAGATATTACCTATTAACTGAATATACCTTTTACCTTCACACTACTGCTTGTAAATATGCAGTATGTACACTGCTTGCAGCGTAATGTGGAAATAAACTGCTTGCAAGTGGGGAATTCTTTTTGCGGCATATAAATCATTTTATAATCAAAAATATAGAATCGTTTGTTCTACGACTTTTTCGAAAAATCGCTAGTTTAGCGGGAAATCGCTAAAAGCCGCTAAAATTTAAGCCCCCATAGCATCCAAACGATAGAAGCTACAGATGCGATCTATATATCGTTGAAAAGGTATTTTGAAGGGCTGTTATGCATACCTTTTAACTTTTTTTCTAAAGTACACAGGTAAATTTCTACAGGTGAAATAAGGTATTTTCCCCCACATTTTGGCGGTTTTTTGAGAAAACGCCGCTAACGATTTTTTTTTAAATTTCAATATGTTTTAGTTTGTAAAATTTCGCGTTTTTTGATATATGACACAAAAAATTTTACCGTTAGGTTTGGAAGATATAACCTATTAACTGAATATATACATTTTACTTTGAATTGGAATAGGGCAGCAGCAACAAAGTGTCATAGCAGCCAGTTTGTTTGGATAACTTAAATGTTTGAATGAGGACTTGTTCGTGTTCAAAAATCTAGAAACGTTTGCTCTACGACTTTTGCGAAAAATCGCTAGTTTAGCGGGAAATCGCTAAAAACCGCTAAAATTGAAACCACCATAGCATCCAAACGATAGAAGCTACAGATGTCTATATATCGTTGAAAAGGTATTTCGAAGGGCTTTTTGCACTGCTTGCAGCGTAATGCGGAAATTACCTGTTAGCTGAATACATACATTTTATTTAGAATGGGAATAGGATAGCAGCATCAAAGTGTCATGGCACCCAAAGTTTAAGAGTGCTGACAGCTTTTGCGCTGGGCATGTGTGTTTGTAAAGGGGACCAGTGTTGCCAGACAATTGCTTTAGCTTGTACAAACAATAATCAAAGTTGACAAAGCTATACTGTCAAAAAATATTGCAATTTCAAAATTTCTGAGGTCTTATTCAAAAATTTCTGATATCACACAAAAAAAACCTCTTTACGAGGTAAAAGTCTAGTGACGAAAACATTTTCATGCCCCAAAATTTCTGATATCCAATTTTGTGACGAATAATTTTAAGTTTTACATATAAATTATTTTAAGCAAAATTTTTGCATTCGGCACTGCGCAAAACAGTGAATGAGTTTTATTTGGTATGAAGAATTGATACATTTTAGCGCAATGTGCCGATTGCCAAAATTTTGCTTAAAATAATTTATATGTAAAACTTAAAATTATTCGTCACAAAATTGGATATCAGAAATTTTGGGGATGAAAATTTTTCGTCACTAGTTTTACCTCGTAAAGAGGTTTTTGTGGCTTGCTACAATAATCGTACAATCTTTATATAAATAACTACAGTAGAACTTCTCTAACTCGAACTTCCCTAACTCGAATTTTCTCTAACTCGAACAAAATCGAGTGGCAATAGCGTTTACTGAGCAAATTGCATACAATTCTGTCTCCCTAACTCGAACTTCCCTAACTCGAATTTCTCCCTAACTCGAACAAAAATATTGGCCCGTACTTCTGTAAGTCGAATTTTTCGGGAAAATTTCCAACAAAGCTTGAATTTTTTTTCGTTTCTATTTTATACTTTTGTTGCCGGATCGTTTGAATATGTTATATTGATTTACATTAGCATATGGTGATGAAATATGATTGAATATTGCATCAAAAATTACTTAAGCTTGTGAAATTGCTATAGGAAAGATGTTCGTAATGTACTTCTTTGTCAGCGCATCAGTGTACTAAAATGTTTAAGGAAATATTCAAACTTAGTTATTAGTAGTTAAGGAATTTGAAAGTAGACCAAATAAATTAAACTTGCTAAAAAATGTGGTATCTCAGCAAAAACATTTTTCATTATATTAAAAAATGAAATATTAATTATGATGACATTTGAATAGGGAACTTATTCTGGATACAGCAAAAGAACGAAGAAACCAATTTTTGAGAATATTAACAGGTCTTGAACAAACTGGAATCCCTTTTTGTTGAAAATAACAGAAAAAATTGAAATTTGAATTGTACTTATGATTGAATGCATTTGTAGTTTCTTTTAAAACACTAAAAAAAAAATTCCCTAACTCGAAGTCTCCCTAACTCGAACTTTTTTTTGGATAATGGTGATTCGAGTTAGGGAAGTTTGACTGTATATATTAATCTATATGTATATCTATATAAAATTAATTTTAGATATCGGCTTGACCCTCTATTTTTTAATTTAATTAGTATTTAAATGTTTAGTTATATATACATAGCTCAAACTAAAAACATGTTTCTAACAATTCTTTATAATATCGACTTTTTCTTTCAGTGTACTCCTCGGACTGCAAATTGTCTGTTGTCTAATCTCGTCTAGTGCGGAATACTCTCCAGCTCTGCAGCAAAGCTTTCAAGTAATAAACGCAGAAAGAGTAAGAGAGGGCCCGACAGAGTGTAATCGAGAGAGCGATAGAGAGAGAGGGACTTTGAAAACAATAAGAGCGTTGTGGAGCATGAAATGATCGTTAAATTAAAAGAACGTTACCCACTGGAGGCCAGTTCAGTCAGAAACTGACAACGAACCCGAAACGACGCCAGCAAGTCCGACGGGTATAAAAAGCAACGAACCCGAAACAGAACCCAAACTTAATTAGACAGCATAAAATTGGAATATTAACTAATTAAAAAAGCATCGAGACAGACGACGACAAAATGCGCGACGCCGCCAATGAGGACAGTACAGGGGCCGCCACTCGAACGGACAGAGACAGGGACAGGGAGACGCAGACGCAGAGGGAGAGGGAGACGGATGGTGCGTCGGCCGCACAACGGCGACTGACCCGTCGCTTCCTCATCGAGCTGCTGATCGTGGTGGTGCTGGTGATACCCATCTGCATCTACGAGTTCGCCGTGGAGCCGGCGCGACGGGGATTCTTCTGCGACGACGAGAGTATTCGGTATCCCTTTAGGAATAACACGGTCACCCCTGTGATGCTGGGTCTGCTGACCGGTGCGCTGCCGCTCCTGATCCTCGTCGTGGTCGAGTATGTGCGTTACATGCGGGCTGGCGAGCTGTCCGCGACGGTTCAGCTGCTGGGCTGGCAAATGTCCGCCTGGTACGTGGAGCTGGGTCGCCAGTTCGCCTACTTTGGCTTCGGCATGCTGCTCACCTTCGACGCCACCGAGGTGGGCAAGTACACGATTGGCCGGCTGCGGCCCCACTTCATCGCCGTCTGCCAGCCGCAGCTCAGTGACGGCAGCCTCTGCAGCGACCCGGCCAACCTGCACCGCTATGTGGAGGACTACGAGTGCGCCGGAGAGGGCTATACCGTGGCGGATGTGCGGCAGACCCGCCTCAGCTTCCCCAGCGGCCACTCCAGCATCGCCTTCTACTCGCTGCTCTACGTGGCGCTCTACCTGCAGCGCAAGTTGACGTGGCGCAGCTCCAAGCTGGCCCGCCACTTCCTCCAGTTCGTGCTCGTCATGATGGCCTGGTACACGGCCCTCAGCCGCGTCATGGACAGCTGGCACCACTGGTCGGATGTGCTGGCCGGATCGCTGATCGGAATAGTCGGCGCGCTGATCACCGCCCACTACATCGCCCACTTCTTCAGGCCGCAGTGCCACGAAGTCGTCCTCGGCGGCGGCCTGAGGAGGGAGGACACCTCGGCAACGCTGCAAGAGGAGGTCTGCCCCAGCACCCCGCCTCCTTACTGTGTGAACGGCAGCTACAACGACGATCAGTATTGTACCAAAGTATAGGCGTAGTTCCAGATAAAGTTCAAGATAAAGTGCAAATCTAACTAAAACATTCCATACCAAATAAAACATGGGGCAGATAACGTGCCCGTGCTATCAATAAATTAATAAGTTACCTGTGAAGCAAAAGCAAAGAAGAGAATTTCTAGATTAGTTTACACTTCGTAACTCTTTCCTAGATCTAAGGGTAATATCTTTAGCTCGTAGCTCCAGATTCCTCAAATTGTCTATTGTCGAATCTATCATGTGCATTGTATAGTTGTCATACATCTTTGTTTAATATATGTATTCTATGTATTCACATTCTACATTCTAGGTCCCATCACACTGTATTCCATTTGTTCGTATTATTTATGTAATAAATATAAAAAAACACATTCTGAATTATGATGAGTATTATTTGTTCATGCTTGGTTGAGCTCCATCAGAAATTACTCGAAATACAACTTTGCACTTGGCCCATTTCCATTTGTTTAGTTCTCCATGTGACGAACTCGATCTCATTGTTTATCTTTTTTGTTAAGTCTGTTTTCATATAAGTATGCTTGGGATACATACACAAAGTTTTGGCCCTTGCCTATAAGAAACTTGAAAAACAATCAAAATTAATTAATGACTCATACTGAATTTAGTATTTAAAACCGAATTTCTTATGGAAAATGTCTAAAAGTGGGTATACTAGAGTAAAAAGCTAATTAAAATGATCTTATAACGATCGAATCATTAACAAAAATTATTCTAAGTATTAAGCTGCAATGAAATTTACTTCACTTCGTTAAATTACAGGGTATTTTGTATTCGATCACCTGCCGTCTATCTGTATACGCTGCGTCATATTCAAAACGTATCAAATGAGGGGAAATTGAATTAGACTTAAGATTTGTTTGCGATGAACCCTTTGAATGATCGTGGGAATTTGTATGTTTTTGAGTAGAAAAATTAAAACTGGTTTTTCGGCATTTAAAGAAAAGGTTTCTTACTATTATTTATATACGATTATTCGCAAGTATTTGCAGTGTAAATCATAAATATGAAAATGTATGTCAGTTGACTTTATTAAGAGAGCTTAGCCAGAGAAGTGTATATTTTTTTAAGAGCGTCAACTCAAAGTTCGTTCACTTGGCACCCATAATTGTGTTTCCAACCGCACAAATTTTAGAATATAATTATAAATATATAAGCAGACAGTTTCGTATTCCATATCGTTAATAAAAACTCGCGTGTTATGCGAACCTTCAAGGCCAGACAAGACACAACAAATAAAAAACACATCTAAGTTGGGTAGATCCCTCAACACGTGCCCCAGCATTAAGTTCTTATCAGTCGGTTCATACAAAAAAACCCTCCGAGGCAAGTGCGAATTTTGAGTTGGTGACGGCAATTGATGGAAAATCCACTTAGATTCTGTATTAAAAATACGCAAATCTAGTATAATATTTATACCCCTTAGTGCGTTCATTCTGAACAGATAACGTTTATTAAGTAATAATTAAAAGTGTATCGGGTAGAAATGTGAAAGGCAAATGAACCGAGGGTCTCTCAGTCTGCGATTGTGAAAGAATTAGTTCGCTAAGTGAAGAAATTGAGTCAAAGAATGGGAGATTTATTTTAAAGAAATACTTCTACAAGTATTTTTAAAAGTATTCCACGAAATTTTAAAAATATTCACAAAAAATTGCTTTGATTATGTTAAACAATTGGCTTAACAAATTGATAATCTGCAATTGTAAGAGTATTTAAAGTGCTCTGTGGATCTGTTTTCAACATTCGCCTTTGTTATTGTAACACAAAGTAAGCTCACAAAACCTTGAAGTCGCTGGAACGAAGCTGAAATCGTAACGCGTCGAATTGATTCCAGATCGGGGCAGTGGCTTCAACAGAGAGCTCGACTTCTCGGGGCGATCAGTGCAGCGTGAATCGTCGAGCCGAGCGAACCATGAGCATCGATCTGGCGCTCAACTGGGTGTCGGTCCATAGGCCGAATCTGCGACTTGTCTTCGATGTGGTGCTTCTCGGTGGGCTGCTGGTCGTGGGTAAAAACTTCCGGCGTCTCTGGGGGCCCCCAACGCAACTTGGCTTCTTCTGTGACGACGAGTCGCTGATGTATCCGTACAGGGAGAACACTGTGACATCCGCGATGCTCCACTGCATATCCTTGCACCTGCCCCTGGCCGCCCTTCTGATCCTCGAGAGCTATCGCTGCTGGAAGCGGGCAGGAACAGCCTCACGCTCTCGCTCTCGCTTGGAGCAGTTCTGGCCGGTTTACAACACCCTGCGCTGGTTTCTCTTTGGACACGTGGCAGAGCAGCTCATTAAGGACATGGGCAAGCAGCTGATTGGCAGACTGCGTCCCCACTTCTTCGAGGTCTGCCGACCCGTGCTTGCGGATGGCAAGACCTGCGCAGACTCCGGACCTGGTCAAAGTCTGGTCTACCACACGGCCTACACGTGCCAGACGGATCTCTCGGGTGCCACTGAGGCGATGGTCAAGGATGTCCGCGTCTCCTTTCCCAGCGGCCACTCGGCGATGGCCTTCTACGGACTCGTCTTCCTGGCTCTTTATTTACAGCGAGTCCGTTGGCCCAGGCCGTCCACTCTGCTGCGGCCCCTGTGCCAACTGCTGCTCGTCGCAGTCGCCTCGTTTATCGGTCTCAGCCGTGTCACGGACTACAAGCACCATTGGTCGGATGTTGTGGCCGGCTCGCTGCTGGGCGCCTCCGTTGCCCTTGCGGTTGTCCGTGGGGCGGAGCAGGAGCTGCGACTGCATCTGCATGCAAATGGGAAAGGACCTCAACCAGCTGCAGCTTCTGCTGTTGTGGCAAAACGAGATGAGGAACTTGCAGCGACGACGACGACGATGACAAAGGCAACAGATGCCGAGCAGCTGGCACATGATTTGTGTTTAGTTACTTGCCACAGCTCCAATTAGTCTCGATTGCGTTTTAGCTTTAAGCCCTTACATATGATAAGTGAACTAATCAGTAAAGATAGACAAACAAAAGTGGAAACTCGATACTAACTGTTTGTTTATTTTTTTTTAATAGCAGTTGCCGTGTAATAGACCTACAAATTGTATACTAAATTAATGTAAACAACTCGATTGAGTTAATTTTAGTTTTGTGTATATTATAAGCTGATATCATTAACTGCATAATCTCACATTAATCTGCGAACTCTTCTAAAGCTATGCAAATATTTTAAAGTATGACGTCAGCAAGTGTTATTTACTGTAGACGAATTATAAAAACCTTTTGAGGCGCTTATTTCAAACGGAAATTCCAAAGATGTGGACAATCATAACGTACCTGAAAAGAAACACACAAAGAGGAGATTATGAGTAAACAAAAAACATATGCAGAATTCTAAAGATAGATTGCTAAAACTGCTTGTCATTCATAGAATATTATTAAGTTAACCACTTAATATATCAATTATCAAATTGAAGCGCTATTGGGCAACTTTATTCAGTCTCAAGCCCCCACAGATCGTTTAATGGAACAGACGACAGACAAAGCAAATTGATTTCAATTAGCAGCCACAGAACAGAGAATTCCACGATGCGAATACACATCGAAAGCCAACGTGAAGACACCGCGACACCACGTTGAGAACTTGAGAAAAGTGCAACAATTAGCGGCTCTTTTAGTTTCATTAGAAGGGAATTTTCGAACGACTTAACCTCAGTCAACGCCCAGCTCCCAACTCTGAAATACTCGTACTCGTGTTCTCAAACTGAAGTGGAATTTCTGAGAGAAACAGATAAATTTCAACAGCAGCTGCATAAATTGACAGAGCCCGAGGAGCCGAAGAGACGAGGAGGAGCATCGAAAGCCCAATGCCAGACACTGATGATGATGATGCGCAACACCTGAGCTCGAGTTCGTTTCCTTCACTCGAGTGCGAGTCTCGGTTTCGGTTTCGGTTTTGGTCTCGGTCTCGTTTTCGATTTGGGGCTACCCTCATCAGGCGGAGGCGGAGACAGAGACGGAAGCTTTTGGCGGCCATTTTCACTTGTGGCCCGCTTAATTGGCTCATTTATTTTGATGGCAAAGAAAATGCTAGAAAATTGTGGCCTTTTTTTCCCGCCTGGTTCTCGCATTTACCTGGTTCGTTGCTGTCTTTGGTTTTATTATGATTAATTATGCACACACAAACACACACAAACATTTATATATGTACACATATAATTTGACCCTAAGCTCCACTTTCTTGCCAAGTTTTGCAACTGTGTCAAGTTGTTGTTGTTGTTGTCTGGCCCGAGATTCGAATGATAAATTTCCATGCAATTTATTTTAATCTGCTGCGACAGAGCAGCCCTTGTCCCTCATTCCCTGAATTCCCCCCTCGTCCAGTCGTCATCTTAGCAGCTAGTTTCATGCGTTAATTAAATGGAAAATATTTGCACATAACAACAAAAGTGGATGGCAACCGAGTTGGTCGGAGGGCAGGAGAACTTCCATGCAAACTTTAGCTGCAATCCAACACAGTGACCTACATTTTGCATAAGCGAAAGTTTTGCTTTGCTCTCGCCTGCCTGCAATAGAAACAACAAATAGAAACTGAGTAGGGCTCTCAAACTAGCAGAGATCCTGCCCATGGTCCTCCCCCTGAAAGTTATCAAGTTAGAGGTAGAACAAAGTCACGCCAGAAAGTCTATACTGCCAGCAGAATTATAATACTTATATGAGGGGCAACAAAAGCAGCAAATTAGAACTCGCAAGTGAAATAGATCCTCTTCATCCTAGTCCTTCCTTTGGAAACTAAAAAGTGAGAAGAGGGAGAGACTATACCGTAAGTAGTATTATAGGACTTATAAACAGGGTGACAGGAACAACAAATAAAAGTTGCCAAGTGGAACAGATTCGAGTTGTTGTGAGTCTTTGAAACTAGACACTGTAATAAGTAGTACTAAAGGCAAACAATGTAGTAATAAAAACAAATTAATAGGAAAAGGTTCACTCAGTGAAATGGAAAGATTCTATTGGCAGGTGAAGCGCAGAAATAACCAAGCTACAAGAAGTAATTATTTTATGATTTTCCGTAGAGATAAACGATTTTCTTACTTTTACTTTCTATGAGATTCGTAAATGAAATTGAGCTCATTTCAGTTTAATCAACATGCCCATTTGAAAACTGCTTTCCCTTCTAAATCCTCAAGTAGCACTTTAATGAGGTTTGAGGTGTCGTAACCATCAATCAGCAGGTCGCTTAACTCGCACTCCCAATCAATTGGCCAACCTCAAGTTCTCAATCGACTCTGGATTTCGGACTCTCAATTTTCGATTCTCGACGCTCCACTCTCGACTGGCGACTCCTGCGGGCACCGCAAACACAGACAGCAAATTTAAGAGCACCACCATCGAGTGACTCTCTAATCGCTGTCAGGTGTGATAATGTTGCCTGATGTGTCCGGTTGCAGTTGCATGTCCAGTTGAGTCAGTCAGCTTGTCAGTTTGTCAGTCCACCATATTCGTATCAGGCATCCTCATCCTCATCCCCATCATGGTTGTCATCATTGTCATTGTCATCAACATCAGCATCGCAGCTGCATTTTTGCATGCCTCTTTGCCTCTTTGCTCAGCAAAATGTCCTAAAGCATTTTTCGGGCGTGGGGGATTTTCTACTTTTCTCTATAGCCATAGAGACAACACCTATGATGTTTGTTGTTATTCCGTTGTTCCGTTGTTGTTGCTGTTGTTGTTGCTGTCATCATCGCACCGTGCGCTTCATATTTCTGCGGTTGCCAGTTTGTCCATACCATGCGATTCCATTCCCCTTAGCCCCAAACTCCCTCCTGGCAGCTTTTGCACTTGGTATTTGCCAGCAGCATCAGCAGCAGCAGTCGCCAATTGTATTTTCTGGTCTCTCCGTGCTAGGAACTCGATGTTCGGTACTGAGTTCTGTTCCTCATTGGTTTCATGTGTGCAAAGACAATTTGATAATCGCAAAATGCAGCATAGTTTGAGTTAATGAAGCTTGTGTGCCATGTGTGTCTGCCATCCTTGGCATCCAAGCTACCCAAGACTATACCTGGCTAGGACCGACCGAGCAGATATCAGACCACAGCAGCCCAGCAGCCCAGAGGAGACTTGGTCGTTGTGTTGTTTGTTGGAAAACAAGTAGAGCGTTTTGCTTGCCAATTAGTAATTTGTTTGCCGCCTGGATGACTTGAGAGGGGGAGAACTGCTGCAGTTCCCCACTAAAACACCCCATCCTCGTCTGTGGTCCGCTCTGAATATTGTGGAGCTTTGTCGGAGCTGGGACTCGTCTGGTTAGTTCAATTTGAATGCATCTGTTAAAGATTCTGTCAGTTAATCTTCAATTTGCTTGAAGTAAAGTGTAAACTGAAATCACAGTTGGATTCATTTCGTGCCTCGACTAAGACTATTTTTCAGCGGCAGAAAAACAACAATGACAACTCAAACGACACACATTCCACACTGCAGATTTTCCATTCATTTTCAATTTATTTAAATTAATTTAAAAGCATGCTCCACACGACACATTACAATGCATTTATCAGATTGTCCCCCTGCCTGATGTTCTCCCTGTCTGTTCCTGCTGTGAACTTATTCAATTTTTATCGACTGACAAGACGGGCAAATTCAAAGTGACAATGCGACAGCTCAACAACAACAGCAACAACAGCAATAACAGAACAATAACAACGATGGCTATAATAATGGACGATGCTGCTGACCCCCTCGGAGGAGAGTCTGAGTCGATGCACTTCGAAGGCGACAGAAGGACGCAACGTGAATCTTACAGCAATAAAGGCCAGGGAATACAGATTGCAGCCCTGCAGTTTTCTGGCGCTGGACTCTGGCGAAATTCGCAACCATTTTGCTTCCTGTCCTAGAAATCACACGCAGCCTCGACACGTGACGTCGACAGCAAAAAAAGGGCGGCCATTTTGCGTTTTGTCGCCGCCGCCATCATTATTAATATGGCCCGCAAGAGGAAGAGGAAGACGAAGAGGAGCAACGGGATTCCAGACTGGCCCCAAAACGATGTGTGTGCCATTTGCTTTTGCCTTTGCTTTTGCGCTAGCTTCCGTTGCGTGGCATCGAACCGCGCTCGTGCCGTGATTTCCTCGTCCTCCTTTCCCCCGTCCGGTCTCCTAACACCTCGTCCTGCTGTCCCAGGTAGCTCGTTTTTTTCGATGGCTCTCTGACAATTTTGATTGCTGTCCAACTGGTGGCAGCTCCTCCTGTCGGCCGACGGACAGGTGTGTCCGTCAACTGGCAATCAACTTTCATTTAGCAGCATCATTTGTCACGCTTGTTTATTGCCCGGTTACGTGTTGGCCACATTTAATGGCTGTTATGGTCGCCATCCTCGGCCCAGACGACGGTCGGAAGTCGTAGACACAGCTCGAACTGCAATTGAAACTGACTGCGTAGGTAAACAGAGAAAGAGGAAAATGAAGACTGAGAGAGAGAGAGAGAGAGACAGGCAAACTCAACATTAAGAATTAGAGTTGGAGAACTATCAATAGTCGACGATAGTCAACGATAGTCCCGGACACAAAAAGTACATACAGTTTGTCAAGAAACACTTTACACACTAAAAGTGCTTTCAGACGAGGATTTTTTCACCGACACTTTTTGTCAAAAAACTGTCGGTGTCGTGTAAACAGTCAAAATTTAAAAAGCGCCGGCTTTTCACCGGTGTTCACCGATGGAAATAGAACACGTCCTAATTCCATCGGGTTTTTTGTGTCGGTCAAATGCCTACTATTTAGATTGAGGCACTTTTGTATGAAACTTTTCAGAGTGTGACCAGGTTCTGTGAGGAAAAAAACCGATGGTATTTTTGTATGACAACCGATGCGATTTATGTGCATGGCAAAATTTACCGACGGTGAAAAAGTGTCGGTGAGAACACGCTCGTCTGAAAGCACTTTAAAAGAAACTTAATTTTTTGACTTTACATAAGAAAATAATATCTTTGTATATTTGCTTATATTGGAAAGGTCATTTAAATTCCGTTTACATGATGCAAAACTTTCCTTAACCCATTAAGTACCCTTTAAAAATTTGGAATTTTTGTGAAAGTCTACTCTTTTAACTTTTTCTTCAAACAATTTTAAGAGAGTCTGCAAAAAGAAATTCCCAAAAATCTCTTCGCTAGTATTTTTTTATGATTTTTTTAAAATAGCTAACAAGTCATTTTCTGTATGAAATGAAGGAAAAGGGAGTTGAAATAGTAATATTTAGCAATTTTAAAACTGTCGATCGTAATTCGGGCACTATCGAAAATGGGTGGCTGTAATCGATGGTAGCTCGATAGCGCGCAACCATCAATAGTGTCGATAGTGCTATCGATAGTTCTCCACATCTAATTCAGAACATCAATGAAATTCATATGATTAGCAGCTTCTTCCTTAAATGCAATTCCTCCTAAGCACTGATTCATTTCGGGCGTTCTTCAAACAGTATGTTGAGGAAGGAAAGTAGAAGTAAGAGGAAGAAACGATGTGCAAACATTGGCGTTGCTAATGCCGCGTTGATTATGAATATTTTAGCGCCGTCTGCTATAAGCCGAGCCCCACAGATGATAACCCCGATGACTATGACGATGACTATGATGATGTTGATGTTCATGATGATATTGATATTGGCAACGATGATGATGATGATGATGCTTATGACGTTGACCGCAAATGCCGCGAATGAGCAATAAATTTATATGCACGGCCTCGAATTCAAGGCGGAACCATGACCATATGAAAATTTACATTTTGCCAATTTCCAGCTGTCGAAGAATCGTCCTCAATGCCATCCTCCTGCTCCTCCTCCTTCTGGATCGCTTGGCCCTATTGGCTGCCTGCATTTGCCTATCGTGAATTGCAAATCTTCGTCGAGTGCAACGCGCAAATTTCGTTGCCATGCCGTATGTCCATTCATCCGTCCGTCCGTCCGCCTGTCTGTTGGATTCAGTTTGGTTCGGTTTGGTTTGGTTCGGTTCACTTCGTTCTGCCAGCAAATGCAATTTCCTAATTTCTCACTAGGGAAATGTCCGTAAGAACCTAGCCAGCCAGTCAGTCCGACTTCCCAGCTGATTGGGCAAGCGACTATTTAACAGTTCCAACGGCTAAGGGGCTACGAGGATAAGGGAATTAAGGGATAAGGGGGCCGAAGCTCGACCCCGCTCGCTTTCAAATTAATGACCCGGCGCCGCATACGGCGAGTGCAAAAAACCGCAGACAAAGGCGCATAAATGCATAAAGTAGACGTCGGACGGCAAAAATTGCAGAAATCGGAGTTAGATGCGTCATCTAGGAGTTGGCTACTCCATTCTTCCCCCCTTGACCCTTTGGCCCTGTTCGCCTGAGCTTATGCAAAACAAATTGGTTTATGTATGAGGCCCCCAAAACATACAGACACAGGGAACGTCTGCATTCGGCAATGCAAGGGAATTCACACGGACCGAGCTCACATGATGGAAGCACCTACCATAAATGGATGGCTTCCCCCAACCCCAACAGGTCGGGACCATCGGCCAACAAAGTGGAGTCGAGAGTGCTGGCTAAGTAAATTGTTGGCATAGCCCTTGATTAGCTTAACCCCGCTCCAGAGATGAGCCTGGTTCTCGGCCAGGAGCTGCAGCCCGTTGGGGGTGGTCGTAATGCATTTGAAAGCCGCACGAGCGGAATTTATATGCATCCGCTGCGCAGTTGGGGATTGGGGGTCAGCCGACTAGGGAGAGGCCACTGCAACTGAGTGGAAACATTAAAATTTCATCATTTCAGGTAGAAATATTAGCTTTTGCTTATTTTGATTAAAATGTACAAAACAAACCAAACAAGCAGATTTGAACTTTCAGCTTCGCATATGCAACAGTTTTAGATGCCGCTTGATGGACTCGAAGAGGTGAGTGAAAGATAAGAGAGAGCCGATAGAAGTTAAGTATAATTCTGTCAACGAATAAAAAAAATAACAGACTTTGTATATATTGTCATATTTAACACTCAACGATATTTAGCTGTTTGAACTCACTTGACATTGAGTTCGTGTATACAAATCCATAAGAGTGACATATTTAGCTTTAATGCTATTAAAGACTTTATTTTTTATTTAAATAAATCAATTGTTTTATTATTAAACTCTTTTTTGACATCAAATATCGTTACTGGTAAAGCTTTAATTTAAACCTCTCAATTGGTTTTGGTAATATAGATATGAGAACATTTCAAAATAAAAATAAAGATTAAGAATTAAGTACACTATGCACAATGCCATGATTTAGTTGAAATTCAATGTCTTTATTTTAGTTTATTTTAGTTTTATTTTAAATTTTTATTTGAATTTTATGATATCTTACGTCAGCATTTTACCACAGCAGGGTAAGCATTTCACTCAATTCCCACAACCTTTTCGTGAATATATATTTATTTTATTTATTTATAGTCCAAAATAATTCACTTGTTAACCAAGACCATTTAATTTCGTGAAAACCCAATGTTCGTCTGGTTTCTTCCTGTTATGAAGAAATGGGTTTTCTTATTTGGGTTAATGACTATCAGCTGAAACTATCCAAATTAAATCAATATTAGATGGTATTGCAAAAAAAAGCTACTTTTATATTGACATATTCAAAAAAAAAGAACAAAAAATCCAAAATAGCCACTCAGTGGTAAATTTTACTGTTGCCCAATAGAAAGCATTATAATGAAGTGAATCTTATAACTTGAAAATCTTATGAGTATAAGAGTATTTTGTACCTATTCGCTTAAAATTATAATGCAGGGAAAAGAACACTCTTAAATTTCTCAGCAACTCAAGCGTCTAAAGTAGCGGTGGGCACGCAGTGGCTCCGGGAGCAGCGGCTGCTCCAAGCTTAGGTAGACTCTAATTGGGTTGTTGTTGTTGATTTTGTTGTAAAGCTCCCAAATTCAGATTTCGTGCCCACCGCTAATCTTAAGGAATGTTACGGGTATCCCATAGCCGAGATGTCGACTATAACCCCACCGGTTTTCCATTTTTAATGTAATACATTCAATGCACTCAACCATGAGTCAGTATTACTTACTTACTACTTATGTACTTATATTCGAAAATTAGAAAAAATTTAACTCTGCCTAAAAACATTTCAAATTTTCGGAGGTCAATAGAGCTGGTAAAGAAAGCGATTCATCCGGTTGACCCTCGGTTCAGCCGCTTGTGACCTGTGCGAAACGCCGGAGTGATAATGCGACTGCTGTGCAGAGTTGACTCGCTGACTGGGTATGTGACCAGGCCAAAATCAATAAACGAGCACAAAAATTTGCTCGGCTTAGCAGCCAAATTGGATTTGGGAAAATAGAAAAGGAGTATCCCCAGTCAGTTGTGTTCAATATGGTTGGGATAGAGGAGTTTGGTACGGGGGGAAGGAGCTTGGGATGGGCAAATAAGCAGATAATATGACATAAATGATTGGTTGCGAGCCAAGCTCAGCGTCGGTGTGGAAAAGTAAAAGCGCAGATTGTTTTTGCCCCAATGGGGGGATTAAGATTTGCAGAAACTGCTGCTCCAGCTTCAGCTTCAGTCAACGATGATGACGACATAAAAGCGTTGCTCTTAAATGTTATGGAAGCCCAAATGCTTTTCCAACTCCAAGCACAATCCCAATCCCAGTCCAATCCCCAACGAAAGCGAATGAGTAAACGCATCATCATCAGTTTTAACGGCACTCGAGACCAATGGGCGCCCAGTGGACGATGCCAGTGGACACTGGAGGAACCTGTCCTTGCTCCCAAAAATCTCGCGTATGACTTTTCAAATGAATGACAGCAATTAACGCAGTCAATGAAGCCGAGGCCATTGTTTGCTTCTGCCTGCCTCCTGTTCCCGTCCTGTCCCCCCTGCCGATGCCTCTGCCCTCGTCCGGCTATTAAAAGCCACCATTGCCAGTGTTGTCGCAGTCGCCAAACAATTGCAGTCGACGTCATGGCATGGTTATGACACATAAAAACAGGCTGGCTGGCTGGTCAACTCGCTGGCAAGTCCGGCCGATTCGAGTCCTGTCCTGTTCGGGTCGGGTCGGTCCAGAACAAAGCTGCCGTTATCTGGCGCTGCTGTCTGCGCCGTTTGAAAGGCCCAAAATAAACAAAATGGCCACCGGACCAGGCCGGGACCACTAAATCTGTTATTTATATGACATCAGCGGGTTATCATCGTGAGCAGCCGAGGCAGCAGAGAGTAAACGCATCGTTTGCAAGCATATTTTAAAAGTCTTGTGTCGTTAGGGCGGAATATTTAGAAGCCATATCGAAAACGGTTACCGAAATCAACTGTAAAATTTAATACACACTTTGAACAGAATCTTATCTATACAAATGGATGTATGTGTTTTTGTTCTATTCGCACTTGGTGATCAGGACAGGGTTTCTCAATACAGATACTAAATTGAGCTTCATGAACATTTATGTTTATGCTTAACATATAAGCACATTGAAACATATGATTATGACTTCTAACACACTAAGAAACAAACAAACTAAATGGTGATATAACGGCTTTCTCCGTTTTGATCTAAAAATTGATTTTGGTGTACAACATTCGGATCGTAATTAGCTCCATCATTTTAAAATTGCTCTCGTAAATTTGTTTTATTAGTTTAAAACCTTTATTATATATTAAAAAACTTAAGACCTTTATTTTATATTTTGTAATCTTAGATTAATCTTATCAAGAGATCGGAAATGCCTGTACCGTTTATAACCAATATTTGATGATTTTCGGGTCTTTGAAATAGAGAAAGGGCATAAATTGATGCATTTAATATCAAGCTTCATAGGCCTAATTCATAGGTCTAAATTGAATTTTAGTTAACAATCGATTTAAGTATAATTTTCGTGTTAAGTGAAAATCACACTTAGATTTAATTCGCAGAAAATTTTTTAATTTTTTTATACTAAAACATTCTTAAATATTTAAATATCATTTTAAAAATATTCAATATAAACTCGATCGGAATGATGCAGATTCGAAAAAATATATGTATTTAACAAAGTAGAGCAAGTGAATATATATTCTATATTTATTTGCGTTTCGATCGGCCCTGATATGTTAAGTCGAGAGAAGAGAATGTGAAAATAAGGAGGCGACCTGCGGCGATGGAAAATGACATTTCAAAGGCAAACCGAAAACATTTTGCCTACAACATTTTCGCGTATTTTAATGAGCATTTTCGTGGCGGTTATGGGTGGCACATTGGGGGGTGAAGGAGGTGCGGGATGAGGAGACGGAGTAACTATATATGTATATGCATGCGACCGCGATACACGCGATGTGTGTGTGATAAAAAGCCCCAGAGCATTTCGCGTGAGGTTCGGCTGCTGTATTTTTTGCTCCAATAGAGCCGACATTGACAATCAGACCGAACGCGACTCTGAAAGCGGGGCATGGTCGGGGTGGCGGTGGAGGGCGAAGGGCGAAGGGGCGGTAGGGACTGAGAACGTGAAGCAATTGCAAGTAGAGTAAATTTGGCGGCGTACGTGTTGGACGCAAATTTCAAATCAGACCCACATTCGCCTCTTTGCAGCAGATACATGCACACACACACATGCCCACACACACACACATATGCTGTCACGCCATCATTTAAATTCAAAAAAGCGATAACGACCGGGTAATGATGAAGTGCAGCATCCAGCGTCGAAGTGGCCGCCGGGCAGTGTGACATTGCACACGACCACCAAAATTGGTTACGCGTTTGGGTCAACAGCTGTCAAAGTTTTGGGTTACACAGAGAGAGAGAGAGAGAGAGAGATACAGAGAGGGAGAGATAGTGAGAGAGAGACGCCGTCGGACGGTCGTCAGCAGTCGCTCGTTTGGTTTTGTGACAGGACAAACATATTGGCGCCACTGGTGACACTGCTGACTGCTGACACTAGCCTCATCAGACCATGATGAGGTGAACAGGACACCGTTCGTCCACCAGAGCGTGTGAAAATTAGCTGCCGCTGACGTGTGACGCAGCAATGCGATTACTGTTGCAACTCCAGTTGCACCTTCACTTCCACTTTCCGCCAATTTAAGGTGAGTTGCTGCATGAAAAATGCGTCAAAACGGTAAGTAGCAAATTGATTAAGACAATGGCTAATTGCCAATTTGGTTGAAGTCAGAACAGTTTTAACTCAACCGTCTGTCCGTGAATTCATTGGTTAATATATTGAACGAAACCTAATTAATGGACTTATGTTAAAACGGGGTCAAGATTTCATAGAAGTATTGAGTGAAGATCAAAAAACATGTTATAAAAATAATAATTACAATGAAATAATACCTTCTAAGCTCCTCTTCTTTATAAATATCCTGTTACACTTGTGACCTATTTGCCTATTTACTAAATAAAAACAAATAAATGGTAAAAAATCAAAATATTATAAATTGAAAACAAAAATCAAGAAACGAAAATGGCGATGCTACGATTTATGGTTTAAAAATGCGCTAAACAGTCAACACTGGCTGGCCTACATATCATTTATATTAATGGGCAGGCATTTCAAAATTTGCCAAACTTAACCATATACCCAACCTAGAAGCCTAGTTAGCAACTATAATTACAGCTAACGTTCTTCAAATCATCGTTGGCGCTTTCAAAGACACATACATATACTATAGACGAAATATAAAGCCCTGTTCCATCAATCCACTAACGAAATTGCAATGTGCACGTGCCAAAGGAAATGAAAAAATATTGCAGCCCGTAAGGCGTTGTAGCTTTCATTTTTTGTTTCGCTCTGAATTCTGCTGCAGCAACAGAAGCGCCTCATCAAAAAAACGAGCGGTCCAGTTTATAGCGTCATGTTCAAGATGCTAAACACACGCTGGCACACTCACTCTCACACACTGGGAGGACAGTCAAAGCTGTTAGTGAAGTGGTCGTCGTATGGGCAAAAACGCCGACGTCCAATCAACATCGTCAGCAGCCGCTGGAGCAGCACGCGCTTGGAGCACACACTCGTAAAACGGGAAAAGCCACAGCGGATTCTTCTCTTTATCTTCGTCTTTCTCTGTCTCTCTCTCTATCTGCTGTCAGTCCAGCTGCTGCCCATCATCTGCACTGGCAATAAAACTTGCCAGAGTTGCCAGCTATGACCCTTGCCCAGGCAATGGGCAATGCATCGCATATAAAATATTTTGCCGCAGCCGAAAAAAGAAACAAACAGACCGAGATAGATGGAGCAGGAGAAATCGAATGAGAAGAGAGTGAAGCAGGAAGAGTGGTAAGTCAAAAGAGCCTGAAATTATGCTGCGAAAGTGAAAAATTGGCAAACGTGCAAAGTGTGGACTCAAATTGGACATCTCTGTTTGGCCAGCCATAGATAGGTTCAAATCATTGAGGCATACTTTCAGTGTGTGTAACACTTTCAGCTTTAGTCGAAACTGTTGTTGTTTTTCATTTTAAAGACTCGTTGGATTCTTTGTGAAGACTTGTACTATCCCACTCTTCCTAAGCTTCAGCCTTGGCATAAGCTGCATATCAAAATCACATTAAATGAAGCACACATTTGGGAGCTGGGAGCTGGGGCAAACGATTCAGTCAACAATCGCTTACTCTCTCTCCTTCTCTTACGCTCTCTCTTTATGTGTGTGTTGCTCTTGCTCTTCTTATTCGTTTTGTTAATTGTGCGATTCTTTGCTTTGCTGCGCTTGCAGTTTGACTCGTTCGCCTCTTTCGCTTTTGCCCATTGGCTTTTTATGGCATTCTCTCATCTCGTATCTGTTCTTATTGTTGCCGCTCTGTGTTATTTGACTGTCCAACGCTCTTCACACACACAAACACATACGCACATTGTACATTTCACATGCATATGTTTGTATGTAAATGTAAATGTAATTGTTTGAGGATTTCAAGCGGATTTATTGTTGCATGCTTTGTGCTTTCGGTTTGTTGTTTTAGCCCTTGAAAAGTTGTGTACATACATTGATAGGAATTTGATTTGTCAGTTGGTTAATTTATGACAGGGATTGCATAGATTTATGCTGGATTGCATCAGTTGATTGTGGGAATTGGGAATGAAGGCTTCCGTTTAACAAGACATCGCTGATACCAAATTAAACCAATCTTCACTATGTTTTCCATCGATTGCCAATAAGCCAAAATTCAAACTGGGAGCAAGTCGGATGAATTTCCCCGAGTCTCTGACAGACAGATGGTCCAGTTGGCAACACTCGCTGCTGGACAGCTTCCTGCTTTGGCCAAATAAACTGTTAAAAATGCTGAGTACGCGCAATTGGGAAAGTGGCAAGAAAACTGAGGATGCAGACGGAAAAAGTGGCAACTGCCATACAAGTGAAACAACTGACGCAAAACAATAAATGGCACTGAACACAACTACTCGTACAAAAGATACAAAGCAACAGAAGCGCCAAATGGTTGTCAAAAAAACAAAAACAGAAAAAGAAAAATTCTGCTGCAAAGAAGAAGCTGCGGCAATCGTATGTTGGAGGAGCAAGGGAAGCACATGTGGCAAGGGGCGAAGCACTCGAAAATCGACGAAAATCCTTATGCATGTTGTTACAAGTGGCCAGGACGAGGCCAGCCTCCAAACCCTCCCCACAATACTCAACACATACACTCCCCGAAATTTAATTAAAGGCACCTTATTTTTGCATTAAAAAATATTGATTGACAATAACGGTACCTTAAATTCGTCATCAAGTGTGGTCATTGGTATTAGTTGTCTATTATAAGTTTCGAAAAAATCATTTACCGTTAGATTTCAGGTTGCTTTATCTGAACTTTCGTTTAGGTGCAACTTTTCATGCGAAATTCAATTAAAGGCAGTGCCTTTGTAATTGTTCCCAAGAAATGTCCTGATGACAAATAAATTTTGTCAGTATTTATTTCAAGTGCTGAGTCTATTGATAAGTAGAAAATAACTGAAAAACGCAGATATCAATTCCGAATTAAATACAGGAAAGGGTACGGCACTATCATCTGAAGAAGTTGCTAAGATCCTTGCTTACAAGGATACTGGGAGCTCCAACCAGAAAATTGCATTGATATTTACTCGTTCAGTCTCAGCAAAGTACAGTATTATCAAATTAAAGGAAAACTATACGAAAATCGGTCTAAAAACAAAAATCAAAAAATTTCCCCAAAGGCCAAATCGGGAATTTTTTGCTCCAGTTAAAAAAAAAAACTCTACTGTATCCAATTTTAAAACTAATTTGCAGTTGCCAATAACAACACTTCGAGTACACCAAATTTTGCCGAGCAGCGACCGCTCAATGTAGATTAAATTGAAGTTGAAGACAGCTCTTACTGAGACCCATAGATAAGCAATACTAGATGTTGCAAAAAACCATACGTCTGTCTTTAACTTAGTTTTCCCTCACTTTGAGCGGTCGCTGCTCGGCAAAATTTTGTGTATTCGAAGTGTTGTTATTGGCAACTGCAAATTAGTTTTAAAATTGGATACAGTAGAGTTTTTTTTTTTAACTGGAGCAAAAAATTCCCGATTTGGCCTTTGGTGAAATTTTTTGATTTTTGTTTTTAGACCGATTTTCGTATAGTTTTCCTTTAATTTGATAATACTGTACTTTGCTGAGACTGAACGAGTAAATATCAATGCAATTTTCTGGTTGGAGCTCCCAGTATCCTTGTAAGCAAGGACCTTAGCAACTTCTTCAGATGATAGTGCCGTACCCTTTCCTGTATTTAATTCGGAATTGATATCTGCGTTTTTCAGTTATTTTCTACTTATCAATAGACTCAGCACTTGAAATATACTGACAAAATTTATTTGTCATCAGGACATTTCTTGGAACAATTACAAAGGCACTGCCTTTAATTGAATTTCGCATGAAAAGTTGCGCCAAAACGAAAGTTCAGAAAAATCAACCTGAAATCTAACGGTAAATGATTTTTTCGAAACTTATAATAGACAACTAATAAGAATGACCACACTTGATGACGAATTTAAGGTACCGTTATTGTCAATCAATATTTTTTAATGCAAAAATAAGGTGCCTTTAATTAAATTTCGGGGAGTGTACTCCCTCCCGTACTCGCACCGACAGCTTCAATCCGTGCGACCAAAACCCAAATAGTGGCACTTTTGGCTGCCTCTTCATCCGTTTGCCACACGTTGCCATCGCCTGCTGATTCAGCAGCCGCCACCGAGGGATGCCTCCAAATGCCTGGCGCCGTGTCTTGTTCCTGCCCCTTTTTTATTATTTCTTTTCTTTTCGTTTTGTTTTGCTTTATTTTGGCTCATATCTGCAGATATTTTCCCAACACTTCATAAACCATAAAAGCACAGCCGGAAAATGTGCTGTAAACTGCAGCCAAATTTAATTTGAAGCTCATCATTTCTGTTTAACAGCTGCTGAAATTGTTTTTTCCTTCATCTTCCTCCGATCACGATCGAAAGTGAGAGAACTTTATACTTTTTATTTGCCGATACACTGCAAATATATCGGTTATGGCTATATCGACTCGGCTGTTGATGGGATCTGCCACGCCTCCTTATGCTTGTTACGCCCATATTTTATTGTGACAAATTTAATAGACCCCTAAACTTTTTTTAAGTACGGGGTCTAAAAATAGATAACACAGACAGGATATTATTTCGATTTTAGTTTAAATCTGAAATATGTTTTTTTTTCTTCCAAATTTGACATTATTAAAAAACAATTTAAGTTGAAAACTCCAATTATATGATACTCATATGATAAGAACTTGATATTATTTAGCAATTTGCAATTTGCGGTTTGATGTATTTAAAATATATAAAATTGTTGAAATTAGTGCTTAATGCATTGCTTTCACAAATTATGTGCTATTACCAATTTCGGCACTATTTAAAAAGCGTTTTATAGTTGATGCATCCAAATGATATTTGAATCGAATGACTTAAATTGAGAAAATCATGACCTCAGTTTCCAGTTGTCATCATGCGATACTTGTTGATTTTTCTGCTTATTTCGCAGCTCATGAGAGTGGTAAAAACTGAATATTATTTGTTTTTTATACTAAATACGTATACAATTTACAGGGCAGAAGCTCACAGATAGTATACAAAACGAAAAATATTGAATGCTTCACATTTCCGAAATATTCTGAAAATTCCTCATGTTTGGTCAAAGCGATAAATTGGAATAAGGCGGTTGCTCAGATGGACGTCGATTTAAAGATACCGATACAAAATATTTCGGTAAGCATAGCAATAATTTCCCAATTTTATCTATTTAAAATTTTTTGTGCTTTAGGTTCACATGGAAGTTTTTAAAAAGGGATACAACAACCGCTATCATCCCTTCCTGATCAATGTCGAGTTCAATCTCTGTGACATTCTTTCCAAAAAATATTATATGATATACGGGAAGTCTGTGATGAATGTACTGAAAGAGTTTTCAAATATGAACCATAGTTGCCCATTCACGGTACAATCGCTGCCATAATATCATATTTTTTCTTTTTATATGTATTTTTTTATTTTTATTCGTAGGGTCATCTATTGGCACGGAATATGCACATAAATGCGACTACGTCTGTTTTGCCAATTTTTCCATTGGGATTTTATTTAATTTCCCTCACATTTATTGAGAACTTTCAACAACAAGCCAGAGAAACGTTTGGATTGATTAAGCTACATTTCGAAGCAATGGAAAAGGTAGAAACAAGAAGAAAACCAAAAGTCTAACAAATCATAGATGACGAATCTGACATGTCTCTCATATGTATAATAACAAAGGCACGTATTGGTGCACTTTAGGTTGTCGTATTGTAATTTAAATTTACAGATCATGTTACCGGTAAACAGTATAATTTATATTTACGTAATTATAATACAATGTTTGCAAATGTGGCAGCAAAACATGTGCTAAAAAGAAACCAACTGTCAATATTCTGTGTTTCTTTCATACCACATGTGTGGCTTTCTGAGCTTTCATGATATATTTGAGTATATATAGGCTGTTACTTGAGGCGTTTTCGTCTTTTTTTTTAAGCCAAGTGTCTACAATTATTTGCACTGTAAGATGCTAAAGTATCTCGAGCATGTAATCATAGTCCTGCTTCTGAATTTTTCGGCCAACTGCAGATCTGAAGGTCAGACACTGAAGCCGAAACTCTTGCGGAATATTCCGCTGTTAACTGAGGAGGACGAGCACTTCGACAGTGGATATGTGGCGAGTCCGACGGAGATTCCCTACATTGTGGCCTTGGAGTTCAGTGGGCGAGTGCGAGGTTCCAGCTGGTTCTGCGCAGGATCCATCATAGCGCATCGGTGGATTCTTACAGTTGCCTCTTGCACGAACCCTGCCAGCCGGGTGAAGATTAGCTTTGGAGTTGCCGATCGTCAGGAATCAAGCTCCCATGTCCTGGTCTCCAGCAAATCCTTCTTCACACATCCGGGCTTTAATAGGTTGTACCATAATGACATCGCCCTGATCCATATGCCGTATATAACCTACTCAAAGAAGGTCAAATATGTGGTCCTGCCCAGATCTCGATCCCTGTTTTCGGGTGCTTGGGCGAATTCGGCCGGTTGGGGACAGCACAAGGGCACCCAGAGGCTGATGAACAAGTTGCACGTGTTGCAGATTCAGGTGTTGGCCAATTCAAACTGCAGTAGTCTTGGATATGGCAACAGATTCCGGTCAGGCATGCTTTGCGCCCTCCTGCCCAACATGGAGACGAGCTGCCGTCTCGACTCGGGCAGTCCTATCGTCCTCCAGGCGTCGGACACTCTCGTTGGCATCGCCTCCTTTGGCAACCAGATCGGCTGCAAGTCCAACACTCCGCTGGGATACACGAGAATCACGGCGTACAGGGACTGGATGGCCACCGTGATGTCGGAGAATGGATAGGGAACGAAAACGAATTATCAAATAAAGTAAATAAAGCTGACAGATTTCAGCGCGAGTTTCAATAGATTTCTAAGGCACTCTCTCCGAGTTTCAATTAGTCTTTGGGAAGACCCAATTGCTTTCATGCTCAGATCTACAAGCTGGATTGAGTCAGGTGAAATCTAATTAACACTAATCAAGGCGGAGTTTTGGGCGGAAGTTGACTCGCTGAGTGCGCTCCATTCGGCGGAACTTCCGGACCCGGCCTGGTCTATCCTCGCTGGTCTGGGCAACAGCTTCTCTAATGTCCAAACGGATGCGCGAATGTCACAAGTGTCGAGCAAACATTTCATTAGAGCCAAATTTTGTGTGTTTTCTTTCCTTTCACAGCAGCTGCTAATGAGAAATTTTCTGTCCGGGCGAATCCTTTTCAAGGTGCCAAGTAACGTCGCCCGCCATTCTCAATTGAGCATTGCAAAGAGACAGTGAGACAGTGTGTGTGAGAGAGAAAAAGAGAGCGGAAATAGCGAGAAAATTAATTAAATTTACAAAAAAAAAAAACATAAAAAAATGAAGAGAAACGCGAAAAGAGAAGTCAAAAGAGGAAAACGAAGCTGAGTTAAATCTGGCTGGCAGGCAAACAACAAATGGCCCTCTAATGGTCACTGATTTTGTTCGGTACATGAATATAAAATGTCCCCATCATTTGTTGAGGGTTTGTCTGTCTGTCCGACTCTCCGTCTGCCTGTTTGACTGTTACATATTAAAAATAAAATACAAAAAACATATAAATCATAAACAGATGACGCGTTTTTGTAACGATTTTGATGGCGTCGCTACTTTTGCGTATTATTTATTCATAATTTCTTTTTATTGTGTTTTATTGTCAGGCCAAAAAGCGTGGTGGCAGCCATAGATTCCGACTCCGACTCCGATTCCGATTCTGCAGCTTGTTCGTCATTTGTCGCGTCACACGCACAACGAGGCGTATACGTCACGTGCAGGTTCGCAGGACTGTCCTCCTTTCGCCTCCTCATCTGCCCCCAACTCCGCCCTTGACGGCGTTTTTTACGCCTGCCTAGCTCAGCGCAATCAGTTGACACTTCCCTGAGCATGTCGCCATTTATCCCACAGTGCACAGTGTCGCCCTCTGCTTATTTTGCAAATTTGTATTTCTTGTACAACTGTCACTGAGACACTGACGGCGGCAGATAGTCACACAGCTGTAACAACAACAGCAACAACAGCATGGAGCATGGGGCAGTAAAAAGCAACATTCATGTCTCGTTTGCCTTGACTCCTCCTGGCCATTGTAGTCAGTAGTCGTCGTCACACATGTTTCTCTCTGTTTCTCGCTTGGCTGACTGCCCCTCCCCCGCCCCTCCACTCCCATCAGCCCCCTTGAAGGCAGTTGTCATCAGCATCAGCAACTTGGAGCAGCCGCAGCTGGTCTTCTTCTTCGTCGTCTTCGTCAGCAGTGCAATCATTGTCATTATCATATGCGTCATGATTTTTTGGTTCCGTCCGTCAAAATCAGTCTGAAAGAGACCGAGACCGAGACTGAGACTGAGACATTGCACAGGAAGACAGAGACAAGTTGTCTGCAATGGCTCACAGTCCTTGGTGACATTTGCCAAAAGATAACTTTGTTGGCATCCATGCGAGTAGAAGTAATGGACAAATGGAAGCTGATAACCCACCAGGCAATACCTGTGCCCCACACAGCTTAAAGAGAAAGCACTCAGCAGCTCTTTAAAATTTCAAATGATATCTCTTAATAGTATTCTAAGCTGCTTTAATTTCCACTCTCCAGCGATGGGCACATATATCAAAGCCTAATGTAGAACAAGTGCGAATTCCCATCGAGGAATCGTGTGAGCTGAATGGGACTCAGACTTGGAAAAGAACACATGAAATGCGAATCAAAGGCAAGGGGACAAACACTTCAATGTTAATTTTTCAATGGTGTTTGAGTGGGGGTTGGATCCATTGCGCCTGGAAACATTTCACGGCACTTAATCCATATGTCACAGCGATGCTCAGCACACAGGACGCAGGACACGGATGCAAAACTCGACTGAGACGACGAATGAATTATGTGCGACATGTACGAAAAATTACGCGCAAAAATTGCAATGATGAAAAATGAAATTTATTGTGTGAGTAGTGAGGGGATGAGGATGAGTTTTGGCAGAGGATTGCACCCCTTTTAGCTGGCATCCTGGCAGGCGTATTTAACACGCTTTTTAAATTTATAATGACATTTTATTCACAATGCAGCAGGCAGAAAGCGAAGAGCAGAAAGCAGGGGAGCATCAAGCAGCCTAATTTTCAGCGAGTGCTGTTCAAAGTTTTTGCGCATTTCAGCGTAGAAAATGCAATAAATTAAGCAAAATACTTGAGTCACCTTGAGTCTTGAGCCTTGATCCTCGGGCGGCGGCAGCTGGGCAGGGAATAGGGAGAATGGGACAGGGAACAGGACAAAAGGGATGCTGGCGTGCTCGGTGTTTTTGGTGCGACAGCAGGCGTTGCTTCGAAAGTTTATTTCTGCCCTCTTTTCTCTTCATCTCCTTCTCTATTTTTTTTATTTTTTTTTTTTGTTTGACTGAGCGCGTGATTAAATGTAAAATTGGATTTTTATTATTTGTTTGCAAAATATCCTTTGTTGTTGTCCTTGCCTCTGCCTTTTGGCAAGTTTTCAAATTGCGTGGCAAGCAACAACAACAACAACATCAACAACATCACAATGGAAGGACCGGGGAACCAAGGAGCCAAGGACCAGAGGGGATCGGGGGAACATCAAGTCCTAGTGCGCATATTTTGCACAATTTTTCAAGGGGTTCGCCCCGTAAAACCTTTATAATGCGATTTCCTTACCCACTTTTCATCTTCTCCCAACCCCATCCCATTTCTCGACATATTCCCCTGTAGTGCGTCAGCTGTTTAGCATGCGCTTGGCATTTATAATGAGTGCAATTTCGGGGTCGCAGATTGTTCTCCATGAGGGTGAAGAGCTTGAAACTTACCTACTGAGTATAAGGTTATTAAACTACTTGTGATTGAAGAAAAAAACTGAAATATCACCAACTCGACTATGAGACCATGTGTATATCTTTTGATACCCGTTACTTAAAGAATAAGTAAAAGAGTATATTGTTTTAGTTGCAATGTATGTAACGGGCAGAAGGAACCATCTCCGAATCATCTTAGTATGCAATAAAATACATTTAAATACGTGACGGGAACTCGACCTCCCTTTGTTTAGATATAATTGCGATGGTGGATTGTATATTTCCATGCTGCACCCGGGAATGCTGTCCAAATTTAAAATTTAGCAATTGTTCCAATCTACAATTCGAAAAGTCAAACATTTGAATACATTTCGTTTAAGTCCAATCTGAGCTTCAAAAATTGTTAAGAACTTAAGATTCAATTCCTCAATACCAAGTCCCACAGCATCAGGGGAAAATACCTGAAAACATATCGAATTTTGTAGTATTACTTGCAAAAGTGAATACAGATGCAATGGCTCGAAGGGTTTGGCTAATTGACACTAATTGCAAATTCTGGGGCCAACAATTGGCAGTGGAGTTCTGTGGAAGTATTGTGTTATTTCTAGTTTATGCCACAGACTGATTATCGAACCAACAACAATAACGACAGCCAGAGCATCAACAACAGCAACAGCAACAACAAATTACTGAAGGTATCGTCTACTATGAGAGAAGCAACAAATGAATAGCAGAAAAATATTTGGTGCGAGTAATTGCAATAAAGTCGTCAATAGAAATAGAACCAATCGGACAGACAGTCAAATACACAGACAGCCAGAAAGAGTGACTGACTGACTGTCTGACAGACAGACAGACAGACAGACTGATAATGCGCCAAATGCATTCGCAATGAACGAATCCCAATGTGTAAATGGTGAATAGAGAATACGAGTACCCGTACTGACTGAATGGTTGCCACAGGAGCCGCAGACGAGCCGAGTCCATGCAACCGCAGGACCCTCAAAAGTTGGGTAAAGGCCAACAGATGCACCAATCCCAAATTGTCTATCAATTGCTTTGAATTGCCAGTTATCATTGTTTATCACATGCACACACATATATGTATATGGGATTGTGTGTAGAAATTATGGTTCCATTATGCTGCCATCAGAAGGGGAAGAGACAGAGAGAGAGAGAGAAAAGGGAGGAGAGTGTTTAGTTTTTGTAGTTGGCGTTTTCAATTGGTTGGCCAATTTGGATTGGCCGAAATGATGCAAAATTTGCAGTCAACAATTTATAGGCTTTTGTTTAGTTTATAGCGTAAATGTTTTGTGCGATAGATCAGTAAACCAAATAACATTAAGTTAATTGAAATTGTTGCAGCTGTATGTGGAATTTCATTGAAATAACTTTGATTTTGGGCCAAATAAAGCTGCGATACTCTGTAAACAGTATATGCTTCAGTATGCTTCAGTTATTGTTGTTGCCCATTAAATTGCTAAGCATCCGAAAGTAATTTCCAGCATCAGTCCCTAAACAATTGCCGTGGCAAAACTCGCTAAGCTTCTGCAACATGTAATGTTGTAATGCTCTTCATGTGTCTCAGAGGCGCCTGGCAATCAAAATGCCATTGCCTGGCTCTGTGTTTGTGTTTCTGTATGCGTCTGAGATGTGTCCTAGGAATGCTGCTAGGGATGACAACGACAGAGGACATAATCAAATTTTGTCACATTTAAAGCACTTTTGACACATTTTAAAATCAGATTTTATGGCCAGAAAACGTTTGGCAATAAAACCAAAGCCGAAGGAATTCTTTTTGCTGATGATCATAATAGGCAAAAATTTGCCAACAAATTTGCGTTTAGGGAGCGATGAAGACAATCTCAGACAGTGGCAGCAACCAAATCCTGACAGCGGCAACAGTGGACTGACATTTGGCCCATTCTCCTGCTCATGCTCATCTGTTCTGTTCGGTGGTCGTGTTGCTGTCGAGTGTACTTAAATCCAATTGACAATTTGAAATTAAAATGCCGAAAAGTACAACACATGACCGCAAAAACAAAACGAGCCAACGAACAGATGCAATTGCAACATCACAGATACAGCAACAGCTACAGTGGCAGATACAGATACAGATACAATTGCAGTGGATACAGATACACAGTTATAGATGCACAGTAGCTTAAATGGAATGCAACGCTGCTCATCGCAAACGCAGCACATTTCACTAGACAAGTGTGTGTGTGTGCGAGTGTGTGTGTGTGTGTGTGTGTGTGTTTGTGTATGTGTGTGTGTGTGTTCATTGGACTGTGTATGCCAGGAATAGAAATTGCAATGTCAGCAATTGGCAGCAAAGCAAAATCTAAATAAACATTGTCACAAAATGCAACCAACTTCCTCCGACTCCGTACTGAAAGAGGGAGAAAGAGAGAGGGAGAACAAGAGAGAGAAAGAGAGAGAGAGAGTAAGAGTGAGAGGGAAAAGGGAAAGGGGTGAGCGACTTCCACGAATGCTTGTCAATAAAATTGCCAACAGCTAAAAGAAGATTGGGTGTGGGAGTCTGTGTCTGAGTGTGTGTGTGTTAGTGGCAAGTGGCATGTGGCATGAGTGACTGGATGGGTTGGATATCGGTGTGTGCACTGCCAATAGGTAGTTAGACAGCAGACACAAGTGCAGTTTTGCATTTTGCTTCATGCCTGCCATGTTGCGATACGGATAAAGATACATTTACAGATAGAAAGATACAGATACATCCTGTTGCTCGACACGGACTTGGTTTCTTCACATCCCTTCGCCTTACACTTCCACTTCCACTTCCACTGTCCTTCCACTTGGGACCTTTGTCGTTTGCCATATAAATAAATGCATTTTCATTTGCATGCCACGCCCACACATGAAGTACTGCTTTCCGCCCTCCCTCTGATTTGTCAACTTGACACTCGTCCAACTTGAGGATTCCCAGCTAGCATCTACTCAATTCCACTCAACTCCACTTGGTTCTTTCCATTCCATTCCCAACCCAATCCCATCTGTCCACCACTCTTATTCAAATTTCCATTAGTGCTTCCAGTTTTTGTTTGCCTCTCCTTTAACTCCCTCTAACTCCCACTCCCACCTCACCCACCACCTGGCCCAATTCATTGTTAACTTGGACATTAGTCGACGACACCTTCCGCTCTGTCTGCAAATATCTGCAGGACATAATTTTAATAAACTTGCTAACACGGTATCCGAGCTGTTGCTTTTGTCCCCGCTTACTTCCCCCTTTCCCATTCTCTGCAGCAGGCAACACGAATGTGTCTGTCTCTGTGTGCAGGTGTGTGTGTGTGTGTGAGAGCAGGATGATTAGAAAAGTTGCTTTTTATATTAGTTTTACAATTGTTTGAGTACCTAAGCGAGCATAAAGCAATGCTTATAAACATTCGATAACAATGGTAGCACCAACAATTGAAATTCTCCCAAGAGAGGTGAGACACGGAGATCTGCAATGCATTGCAATAAGTGAAATTGGAAGCTCTCGTAATTCGCTGACATCAGGATATATTCCGATACAAGGAGTCATTTCAATTATGTGGTTATTCTGTGGATACGCTCTATTTACAGACTGCGAAATTTTGATCAATATTGGAGAACTGAAATACAATATAATGAAAAACAGGTAAGTGTATCAGAATTGTTCATGTTTATTATTCGTTCACAATGGGTATTTGTAGTCAGACAACCGACAGCTTCTAGCTTATTTGGTTCATTATATTTTATAAATTAATATTATTATTTTGAAAAACCGAGATTAACTTTTAATTTTCGGTTACAACAATTATTTTTTTTTAATTTTAAAATGTTCAAACGAACATATTTCGTAAGTTAACAGAAACTACAGAAAACAACAAATAAATTCTGTACTCAGTATAACTCGAATTCATTTTCTAAAATAATTCAAAATATATTTAATTTCTTATCAGAGAAAAAAGTTTCATATTCCTAGTGAAAAACTCTTTTATCGCTTTGCAACACTGAACAAATAACCCGCAATTACTCGTATAGCTCAATAGTAGTCAACATTTCGTTAGCGCCTTTCTTGACAATTAAAATGCAATGAACAATAAACTTTGTTATTTTTTTATTGCTGGCACATGTGAGAAGCACTTGCAGGTCGAGTGCAATACGCCAACTTTAACAGTTACTATTTTTTATTGTATTTATATCATTTGCTGCTTTTGGTGCTGCATGCAATAATTTTAACAATTAAAGTGGATAAAATGCAAAAAGAAAGTTAACATCGGCACACCGAACAACTAATACCCTTAAAAATTCCAGTTTTATTCTGTCAACATTAATAAACTATTTTTAAATTATTTTATGAAACGAATTCGAACCTCATAAAAATATCAGTATACATTATATATGTCCAAGTATTCCGACCAAATTTGGCTAGCTAAGATATTGTTCGAAATTTAATTACATAACATAGTTTTCGACAGATCGTTCTATGGCAGCGACATGATATAGGAAAATACAGACTGGAGGAGAAGTTTACACACGAAAGTGGCGTATTGATACAGTTGTTCTCTTGATCATCTAACATACATTGTGTGACAAAGTCATAATACCATTTGCAAGGGTATGAAAACAAAGTCATGACAATGCAGCAACAGCGCAATGCAGTTTCATCAGAGACGGGGATGAGGCGAATTCCCCTTTAACTCTTCCACTTATGTGTTATGTATGTGCTTGTGTGTGCGTGTGTGTGAGTGTTTGTGTGTGTGACAAACCAGCAACAACACAAAAGGCATTAAAAAGTCACCTTTGCTGCCAGGGGACATTCGCCACGTTCTCGTTCTCGTCCTCGTCCTCGTCCTGATTGTCGTTGTCGTTCCTGGTTGTCCTTTTCAAATTGTCATTCGCTTTGTTTTATGCCTGCAGTTGTTGTTGTTGTAGCTGCCAAACTAATTGTACGCAACAAAAAGCACAACAAACATTTTCTGTGTAAAACATTTGAAAAATGCTTGTAAGGGGCAATTGCACTTGGTGACAACAACGACCATAATAACAACAACAACAACAACATCCAATGAAATGAATGGCGTATAAGCAGGACGCAGTACGAGGACAAGGACGAGGAGTTGTTATTGTAGTTGTTCTGCACGCTCAACAAATTAAGAAGCATAAATAAAAATGCTTATATCTGCGCTAGTATTTTTTATTGTCCGCATACAGGAGGCCTCGTCCTGTGTCCTTTCCCCTCACTCCTTTCTCATACCGTTTACCCTGACACTTCCAACATCGCGCCCCTTGCCGAATTGTATTATTGCCGCGGTAGAAAATTTAAATTAGAATTCAGAAACAACAGCAGAAAGAACCAAATGAAACGCTATAAATTATCGCATCCTTTTTAGTGGTTGTTGTAGTTCTAGTGTTTTCCTCACCCTAGAATCTCGTCCTTCTCTCCCTTTCTGCCAACTGGGGCAGGTAAATTTAAATGCGATTTGTTACGGTTTTGGCTTTGTCGAAATTAAAGGGCATCCCAGCCTCGGAGATGTGGCGAGCTTCATGATTCGCGGTGGTTGCAACCGCCGAATTCGTGTACACTTTCATCGGAAGAGAATTATTGTGACAGGTTTTCTTAATTTGTATCTTATGTGCAGCAAACGAAATACAGCCTGCTCCAATTTAAATTGTAAGCATTTTGATTTTTAGCAGATCCAATTAGTTTTCTTTCTTTTTAACTGATTCATAATCCCAAGAGACTTTTAATTTTTCATTCACAACAAAAGAAAAACAGCCAGAAAACAAAATTGAAGATAAACAAAATTGCAAGAGAGGCAACACTCACTAATGACCCAGGCCCAACAATTTGCCTTCAATCGCTGACCAAGCAAAAATAAAATAAAAAAAAGTATCCTCGTACTCCGCTGCTGTTTGCCGCCTCATCTTTCATTATGAAATCAACGCCTTGACTGAAAAAGGTGATAAATTTGGCGCATAAATGACACAAAGTCTGAAATCCTCAACAAAATGTACTTTAATAAACTTCGTCGCTGCTCGGCCTGAGGGTCCACATAACACGAAGGCCGTGACTCGGAACTGCCACAAAAGATAATAAAAAAAATAAAATTATCATAAGAAGAAAATGAAAAAAATTAATTTACATGAAATTTGCTTTCCTTTTATTTTTTATTTGGCTTAAAATAAATTACTCGCCAAGTGTAAGCTCAGGCGGATAGATCTGTACTAGGTCCCATTAGGTGTTATTAGTGCTGGACTTCCTGTGGTGGTGTCAACAGTCATGCCCACCGAACACCAGGGTCCCAGACCCCAAAATTTTGTGTATACATATGTATCTCTGTCCGGCTCCAAAATTCGTTTGATTTGAATGACCACCAAATGGACGTTAGGCACATTATGTTGGCATTTATTTTGGGATTATTTGTGGAAGCAGCGAGTGCATAATATGGAACCGATAATTGCTATTAGTAATGTGAATAGTTTACTTACTTAAAAAATGTATTTGCTTCTATTATCAACATACCTGTAAATAAATACATAAATAATTGATTAGTATTTTCATAATTGATTGGTATTTCACAATTTAAACAATTAATAAAGCATTAGTCGAGAGGGACCGACTAAAAGTTATCCTGCGCCCAGGTCCTTAGATAACACTCAAAATCAAATAAATATATTTTTTTAATTGTGTAATTGTTTCTTGAATCCAAGTTTGTAATCCATTCGTGAAGATATTCGGAGTAGATCAAGACTTATTTAAATATAATTCGTAATACTCAACTCTGCAGCTTTAAAATTGTGGGAAAGGCAGATCATATTCGAAATTTTCAATAAAATATTTTCCATTGTTGCTCCTAGCTCCTACCATCTGTGAGATCTGTTTGCTCATATAGGTAGAAAGATATGACTATGTCTGCTTCTTTAATAATGCTGATGTGCCAGTAACATACCTTGAACAAACTTAATATACCCTCGGCACAGGGTTAAAAATAATCCGAATCAAATTAGTCTCTCGGATAGTTTTAATGCTTCGCATTTGCTCAACCAAATAAAAACAAATTAAAGACCTATAGATTGTTGAAACCGATTCTCTAATTAGGTTGAATTCCCAACAAATTAAAAAAACTAATTAAATGCATAATGAAAAGAAAACTTACTATAATTATGCTGTTCATTTAACAACAAAATTAAAACAATATCATAAATACAAATGTCTTATGTTGACAATCAGAGTTTCGTATTGGGCTTATACGCATAATTTATCTGGCAAGTTTATATTTCTAAAGAGTCGAAATAATTTTAGAAAACGGGTAATAGCTTAAATAAAAATTTCTTTTATTGTTATTGGAATAAAACAGTATATAAGTATGTTGAAAGAACTAACATGTCGCAGCTTAAAATTAAATTAAAAATCTTTTCAAGAGATTTATAAGAGCTATAAGATTAGTTAGAAGTATTTTTTTGACTACTGCAATAATGTATAAATATTTTGTACTTGTAGTATTAGGTAAATTCAAGTTAAATAAAAACATATTCAACGATTTACATATACAAGTAGAAAAGCGTCTTTCATCGACTTTGGAACATCCTTTTGTCAAGGTTTCTCTACAATCTATCGTTTATTTCTGAAAATAACTATTAAGCTGTCGCTTAAAAACCACTCGATTGACGAATAAGTAAATGGAGTAGAGAACACTAGATACATTTTTCCACTTTTACATCAACTTGTTTAACTCTTTTTTAAGATTACTTTAAAGCGCAAGGCACACAATTTCTGTAACACAGTCCCCAAGCAAACCATCCGTAGACAATAAGTCAACGATTACAAATTACTAGCTATATGTACATTTCTCTCTCTCTCTCTCTCTCGCTCTGTCTCTTTATCACTCTCTTTCTCTCCCTTGCTCTATTTCTTCTAGTCGTGGTGTTGCTGCTTCTATTGGTGGTCCTGCTAACTAATTAAAAGGCTACAAACGCGCCTGGCTCGCCTGCTTTGGTGTTCGGTTGACAACAGCAACAACAACAACAACAGGAAGATGACAACAGCAACAAAAACAATGGGCCAAAGACAAAGACAACAAACAAACGGCCAAGCGACTGAGGCGCAGTTTGCTGTGATTTAATTAATTTCAATGCATAACGTCAACTGTGAAACCGGAATCCGAGTCCCAGCCCGAGCCCGATCCCCGAGTCCGTGCCCAGGCCCAAAACCGGAGCTGATGGTCGACGCAGTCAAACTTGACACCGAACACCGAGCACCGAACCCGAGTAGAGCCTCAACTGGCCTGGACCAGACCAGACCAGACCAGACCAGTGAGTAAGAGACGTCGGCAGCCGGCAACTGGACTGGAAAATTAAATCGAGTATAATTTTTTGTGACTTTTTGCTTTAAATTTTACGCCATAAACAAAAACAGGCATTCGAGAGTTGACAAAAGTGTGCATACGAGTGAGAGAGAGATGGACAGAGTGGAGGTGAGATGGATAGAGCAATTCTGGCAGCTGGGCCAGTGAAAATTCAAAACAGCTACAACAATGGCAACACTATCATATAAACCTTAAAGTTTTCATTTTCCTGCTGCTTGCTGTAAACATTTTTCCACAACATTGCGTTCTGACTTTAATTAGCATTTTCGCAAGGGGAAGGGACCAAGGGGTGTCTCGGGGTGTCACTGGGGTGCTCAGCTTTCCTTTTCAAATTGCCAAATTGAAGCAGAAATTTACATTTCCCACAGTACAACTCTCTGTTATTTATCCACTGAGGTACAATAAAGCAGCAACAAGAAAGAAAAGGATTTTTCAACTATTGTGACTATAATCAAATTAACGAAGATTACCTGATATTCAAATAGTCGATTTTCTATTCAATTATTAGCAAATTTAAAAATGCAATAACTGTATTGAAATGCTAAACAAGCCTGAAAGCCTTCCCCAATGTGAAGGGAGTTGGCCATGTCCCGAAACTATCTATAGAAATTATGCATTCAAATTTATCACAGTACAGAATTTAAATGAGTTGAAATCCTTGTCATTGTTTTATTTATACAAAATGTTCACTTTGTTGTTGCTCGAATAATGAAAGTTACTCAATTGGAATATTTCAACTTATGTGCTTAACACACACACACAAACTCACACACACACACAAACATTCACCGATACATTCATGTATTCAGACAGATACAAGAACAATAAAAGTGAGCATTTGACAATGCAGCTCCATCTCCCAAGCTCTGTAACTCTGGCAATGGTTACCCATGGGAATCGCCAATTTATTTGCCACTCACTTGACTCCCTTTACCCTCCAGACTTAACCCTGCATTCTCCCTTTCCTCGGGGTGTCCTCATGTCCTGCGACAGCTCGTCCATCCGTCAGGCTGGCGGTGCCTCAGTCCATTAGTTAGATGGGTGTCCTTTGTTGACTTTATTCACTTTTGCGGTACATTTGATTTGTATTTTTGCTTTGCATCTCATTTCTTCGGCATTGTTTTCCCGTCTTCCCTCTTTTCGAGTACCCAAACGGGAGTCAAATCGAAGCGAATCCTTTTTGTGTCTCATTGCCAATTGTCGTCATTATAATGTCATTTGATTGAAGGGCCAATAGAATAGAAAGCAAACGAGTTTTGCTCCCATGCATTGGCAGTTTGTCAGGAAAAGTCAACCTTGTCCTTGGCGAATTGAAGTTCTTTATTGCCAAAAACTTTTATTTTTATTCAGACGAAAGGTGAAATTTAAATGTGAATGAAAAGATTGAGGTAAGTAATATTAGGCAAATATGAGTTGAGTGAGATTCTGGAATGTAAACAGGAAAAGATAGTTTATCTATTGCAAGTAAATGTGTGTCTTAAAGCCTGACCTGGCCGTAAGTCGTGCGACTTCACTTCAGGTTTAATTTCCACACAAGTTGCACACAATGACAATCGAAAGTGTCTCCTAAGAACTCTATTAAAAATCTTTTAGAGCGCTAAAGTATAAAGCAGATGATGAAGTAGACGCAAACGCTGAAACGGTAGCAACGGCCAGAAAGACGAGCAGAAGGAGAAGGACAGGGACAGGGACAGCGACAAGGAGTCCTAGACAATGGGACTTGGTCCCGAAGTTGTCGCCTTGGCTATAAAAACCTTGCGCCCAGGAGCAACAACAATGGCAAATGCAGTGAGCAGAGAGCAGCGAGAAGACAAGACGACGACGACGACGCGTCGGTTGTGAGATGCTGCTGTGGATGAAGATATTTATTTTAGGGATAAAAGGAATTCAGTAGGGCTTAAAAGTGCGGATGAGTGCCACTTCACGAGCAGCGCAAGGAGCAAAGCGACTCTGACGACACACGCGACAATGACGACGAGGACACAGATGAGAACAAGGACGAAGACGAAGACAAGAACGACGACGAGGAAGAACTTCACAATGGATCTTAGAGGTGGCCGCCAGGGCTGGAGCTATGCAAAGACAAAGCGCGCGAAAAGCGCTCAAGAAAACACCGAAGAGTTGAAAATGACGTTAAAGTAAACAAGATGAAAATTAAAAGCAGGCGACTCGTCGGACCGAAGCGCAGCGCAAAGCAAAGTGGATGCAAAAAACACTCGTACTCACACTCACATTGACACTCGCACTCACACTCGCTGCCTGTTCTGGGATTTGATTTAAAAATGGAGTGGTATTTAAATAAAAATCTTGTTGCATATTTACGGGTGCGGCGAGTGGCATGTGGACTTATGTGTGTGTGTTTGGTGTGTGTGTATGTGTGGCAGGGCCAACAGCAATTTGAGTTGCAGCTTAATTGTTACTGGCAGCAGCAGGAGGACGTTGTATTACTAGTTGGCCACTCTCATCTCTTTTTTTGCGGCTTTCAGCTCTTGTGTGCACTCTCTGAATAATTTAAAACGGCCAAAAGAATGCAAATGTGGTCGCCTCTCTTTCATGCACCTTACCGCAATCGTTAGATTTTTTTGGGCTTTCAGCCAACAAGTCCAACTGCCCAAAGTGTGCAGTGAAAATGGCATTACATATTGTATTTTTGCATATTTGTAGCCCATCTTAAATGGGTTTAAAACTCATGAGTCGTGGGCAACAATAATTAGGGTTTTATTATAAAACGCTTAAATCAGTTTATCGACAGTTTCATTACACATAGCATGAACTAAACTTCATATAAATATGAGCAACTAATACTTTACATGGTATCTATTGGTACCTACATATTATAAACCGTGATTCGAGCTACTTTCTGTCAAACACGAACCGGAGCAAGAAATCCGACAAAAAAGCATGCCAAACTCATTTGCCATGACACATTTGAATGCAAATTTATGCAAAACGTGTCAATGTGCTAACAACAAAAACAAACGAGCGTCGTCCAGCGTGTGACTAAAACTACAAAAAATAATCCCAATCGCAATTCCACTGCCATTTTCCAATCCCAATTCCACTGACAAACGTGCAAAGTCAACAGAGCGAACTGAAGGAAGAGGAGAAACTGTGCCAGGGCGCAGCTAGTCGGGGCAAAAAGGACCATGCCATGGCTCTGGCTCTGGCTCTAGCTCCGTCTCCGGCTGATTGACGGGACCAACGTTCGTCTCTCTAATCCGTTAATAGAAACATTAACGAGGCATTTTTCGAAAATTATTTCAAGCACGCGATAACCGGCCAACCAAGCAGCCAAACTGCCAGCCGACAAGAGCTAAGTCAGCTGGCTCTTCAGCACGTCAGTCAAGTTCAAAGTGCAATCGGGTACTCGTACAGTGGCTGTTGTTAGTTTGCAAACGCAATTGGCTTCGTTGCAAAAACGGCAAGGGAAAGGGGAAGGATCCGGGGAAAGGTGGAAATGTAAAAGGAAAAGGAGAGCAAGAAGAGCCCAGTCACGTGATGGGCGTCATGGAAAATATTCTCATTTCGCTTTAATTTTGTCGATCGTTAACCCTTTGCTACCGGTTCCCGTTTGCCTCTGACTTTTGGGGTGGACTTTCGTGTTTCTTCCTTTCCTTCGGCTGGCAATCAGAGCGCGTCAAGTTGTTGTTGTTGTTGTTGTTGGTGCTGCCGACCTGCCAGCCTGTTAAGTTTAAGCAGCCCGAAATAATTGCATTGTAATGCGAAATAGCTACCACCCAGAGCAATATACCCTGGAGTCGTCCCTTCCTCTGGGTTTGCATGCTTGACTCTTGTTATTTTAGCACGTTCAAATGGCATGGACCTGGCCCTGGTACCACCACACCAGCACACCATCGCACCACCGCACAACCACTGTGCACCACCACACTCTATGTTTATGTGTCGGTAATTTCCAATCTCACTTTGCAATCGTTTTACAACATTTTGCTTTTATTTTATGCCAAAGCGTCGCTGGCAACTTTTTGATAGCCAACTCCTGGCCTGTACTCCAAGCCAGAACTCAACTCGATATTCGCGCGTACATACATACATATCTCCTCCCCTTTCCCTTTCTTCTATCATTTCTTGTTATTTTACTCTTATTGCAGCTTACTATTTATGTGTCTGCTGCAATTATAACGGAAACTAGTTGAGTGTCACAGTGGAACAAGGCAAGCAAATTCAGGAAGAATATAAGACCTACACTACATAATAATTTAAATAAAAAAACAATATAAATACAATTAGGTGCATTATCGGAAATATATCGGATGTAAATTAGTAGGACAATTGCAAAGAGCGAAAAAAAATATATATCTATATAAGTATATATATAGACACAGAGAGAGAGTGCACATAATATATTAATTTAGAATAATCACTCTAATTCATGAAATGATAGCTATAATTATAACGAAAATAATATTGATATTAAGTTCATAGATTCCGAACACACTGTGCGAAGAGCGCTGGCCACAAGCATACAAATAATTGCTAATTAGTTTTAAATCGATGACCAGATACGTGCAGAATTCTCACTGTCCTTACCAGTACTCATATCCAGAACCAGACTGAAAAAGTACAGAGTTTGAGAAAATACAGTTAAAGAGGATTGCAAACGGGTAACGGCGCTAGATACAGGTGTTTGTAGTATAATTCCCAGCACTATAGTCATGACATTGGGGAAGAGAATAGCTGGACCAGATCTGCTCACAGTTCGACCAGCTAAAAAGCCCAGATTAAAGGCCAAATTAAAACTGTATATGCAGAAGGCAGCAACAACTAATAAATAATCGATTTGAATAAAGAGGGATGAGGAAAGAGAAACGGGAAGAGGGAACGGGGAACAGAGAAGAGGATCCCTGACGATTTTATGCGTATTTGGCATGGGGCTAAGTGAACTTTAGTGCAATGAACGGGTAGGAGTTTTTTGTTTTTTATGTGTTGCAGGACGGGATTTTTTCACATTCCTTTATTGCTCGCATTCGGAAGCCGGGCAGGACTCACACTAAAATGTAATAAAATAAAGTGTTGGGGATTTCGTGCGCTTTCCGTTCAGTTTGGCTGATTGAGGAGCGGGTGGGGGATCGGGTATCGAATGGAAACGGGATCAGGATCAGGGGTTGGCACTCTGGCCGCGGGCGCGTCAATGGCGTGAAGTATGCAAAAACGCCAGCTAACAACAGCAACATGCGAAAATCGATGGAAAAACTTTTGGAAAATCAAGCAATTCGTTAGCTCTTTGCGTGCAACTGAATAGGTTGGACCTCTGGGGTTGCAATTGTTGGTGTGGGACATGAATGAAGGGGTCTTTCAAAAAAACTCCACCCGCTGGTTTTATAGATTTGCTTTTATTGTGCGGTATTTATTGTGGTATATGCCGTCGCTTGACTTTTTCCTCGATTTTTCCCGGTTTGCTGCAGCACAAATCGCGGCAAGTTGCGTCAAGTGGCAGTTTTGGTGCTTGTTGCCATAGTCGATGCTCTGTCGGACTGTCAGTTCAGCTCAGTTCAATTCAGTTCAGTTCAGGCCAGCTCTTGGCAGGCACTTGATAGAGATGGGCATGCGAATGAGCATGCTCTCATAAGCCGCTTAAATTGGTTTGCCTTTTTCTGCCTCTGCCATGTTTTTCGTATTTTTTTTTGGTTGTAAAACTTGAGGCTGCTTTGTTGGCGTTGTTATAAAAATTGTTAATTAAGTTAAGTCTGAAATGTCGTTTTATTGCTGATTGTGTTCTGGGTGTGACTAAAGTTTGATCTATTCAACTATTTAACGATAAACGAACTTTAAGATTTTAAAGTTTTGGGGACCATTACATATAATGAGGTAATAAAATCAGACACAGGATTTCGACAACTTTAGCCACAATTCCAACTAATCAATAAATCCGACTAATTCACATGTTCAAGCTATTTTACAATAATTTTAAAAGTTATAAAAGCTTCTGCAAGGTTAAAAAATCAAAAAGCAAATTGTTAGGTTAGTAAGCTTTGGTGTTAAGTTGAATACATTTTCTTTTCAATCGTTATTCGTCCCAAATTTTGTAAGTAAAGTATTTATACTGATAGACTTATTCGATCCCATTTTGAAAAAAAATAAGAGCGAGTTATTGTAGAATACATTTTGAGAAATATCAATCCTTTAACACTTGCCAGGAAAATCTCATTTTCCAAAGTCAATAAATAGAATGATTAATTACTATATTTATGAAAATAGTTGGCATTACTTGTTTATTTTCTTCATGACTTAAATATGAAATTTTGTGCAATCTTTTAAGTGGTTACTTTGAGAACGGTTTGCAAAAGGGTTACAAATATGTATTTCGCATATCATTTACAATTGCATAATCCTGCACCCACACGCCACATGCAAGTCCCAGTTGCAGACCAGTCAAGAATCCAACACGATCGTCCCGAGGGAGCGGGGTGCTGTTGTTGTCTTGGTGTTGGTGCTGCTAACATCATTAGGGGTAACCCCTTCATCCGAGTTGAGCACTTGGCATTCTACTCGTAGTTGGAACGCCGCCTCGTCTTCTATCTCGTTCGTACACTCGTCTTTGCCGGTTTATGCAACGTTTTGTTTGCTTGTTTACTGTTTGCTCTGCGAGCTCGGCGCGTTATCCCGTCGCAAATCCTCCATTGGCGCATTGTGTTGCTTATCTTTGTGGCAAGGCCGTGGTGCAAGTGCCCGGGCAACTGCAAGTGCTTACATTTGTGTTGTGCAAATGCAGCAGCCGAGAAAGACGTTAGCTCTGTTATTTAAATAAATCGTTGCATACTTTGCGGCTGGATGCGGCCATCAACGGTGTTTGCTTTTTGCATATGAGAGCTGCTAAGAGGGAGAATGCCGTCTGATGAGAGAGAGAGAGAGTAAGCAAGCATGGGGGAGGGAAAGGGACTGGACTTTAAATCTCATTTGAATTATTATGGCAAAATGCATGACAGTCGCGATGTTGTCGCATTCTTCTGCATACTTTATGTAGTTTTAAGTGCTCCAAATGCTAAAAGTGTGTTGCAGCCTGTCAAGCGTTATTATTATTATTTTTTAGCTTGCCTCCCGCTCACAAAATATCCACTATATTTCTTGCATAATATTTGCTGTTATTGTTGCTGTCTTCTGTCTACTGTTCGTGACCCAGATTTTCAAATATTGCATGCAATTAAAAATATACATCAAGCCAAAGCTAGAAACTGTCAGATGGCAGGCTCATGTGATACAAAAACATATAGAGTAAGTTGAAATGCGCATATAGAGTAAGTTGAAATGCGCATATCGAGACCTTGAGAAAATACTTGACTATAGGGTACTTTGTAATTGAATCGACATAGACTGACGAATATATACATATGTAAGTATTCTAATCAATAGTTACTCTGTAGTGCGTCATAGCTTTTAACACAACTTTAAAAAACGAAATAAAAAAAAATTTAGATATATTTTCTTTTATAATTATTTAGTTTTTTACACAATAAATAATTTTTTTTTTGAATAATTATAAAACATTTTCAGTGGTGTTCTTTTTTTTAATTTAAAAGTAAACGGAATGGCAGGCGTACTTCACTTGTCACCCAGATCAAAAATATACAAATAGAAAAATAACCACAAAAAACCTCGCAGATATAATTTTAACTAGTGACTCAAGGAACCGTCGCACGATGGAACAAAGGTCCGATATTTTGACATAAACTCCAAATATAATGAAGAGATCTGAAATTTGAAACATCTGTTTGTTTTTAAGACAGAAGTTTTAAATAACATCTGATTTTTATGTTTTGATTACCTTTCCGCTGAATTTTGCCTATTCACTTTACTATAAAACTAATACTCCACAGAACAACCCACTGCCCAATAATAAAAATCTGCGCTTACAAATTCTTTTAGTTGATTAGCACTTTGAATATTTTCACCTAAGCACAATACATAAGAGAAATAAAAATTTAGTGTGATGCTAGACAATACTGACTTTTTTCCCATAGTGTGTCGGATCATCATTAACAGTGAGCCACAGAACGAATGTTTCAGAACTGAGGAGGAAAACTGTCAGGGAGGCCAAAGAAGCGCTATTTAACAGCTTTGAGCAATTGCGAACGTAAATCAAATGTCACAGTTTGTAGTGGCAGAATCTTCCTCGTCCCCTTTCTCTTCGCCGTGGGGACCAGTTCTCACAGTTTCATGTGCACGCTTATTTTATTTGCAATTTTTAATAATTTCAAACCTGTGGGTGAGGGCCCAGGCAGAGGTGCACTCCACATTGCGCATCCGATTCGCAGCGATGCAACAAACAGCGTATGGTGTTGTGCTGGCAAGTGGCAAGTCGCAAGCAGGACTTGGCCAGGATTGCCGACTGGGATGACTGCCAACTGTTGGCTGCAAGAACAACAATAATATCAAGAGGAGCAGTAACTGCAATAGCAACAGCAACTGCAACACTGGCATTCACAATTTTGATTTATTATTTTGATTTCTGTTCCTTTAGTACCTGGCAGGATGCTGCCAGGAAAGCGTCCTACAGTCTCTTACCACCTCCACATTCTATCCAGACATTTCATTGTCCTTGTGCTCTCCATGTCGCCTTCTTTATTTTTATTCACACGGCTTTCTGGTTTTATTGCTCCAATTATTTCATGTTGTTCTCGCCGTATACGACACTGGAGTAGATTTCATATTTCACATTCTCGATTTATTTTCCTGTATTTTTATTTTCTCATTTTTTCAATGGCGTTTAATTCTGTTTTATTTAGATCGTTAAGTTTACTCTAATTTTTTTTACTCTTTAATGGTGTAAAAATATTGATAGCAAATTGCTGACTGATTTTTAGCTGACTTTTGTTGATGACTATTTATCTTTAAGGTAGATCATTCAATAAACATCTGGCTGCCAATTAGGCGCACAGGCATTTAGCACTCAGAACTCCTAGGACCAGCACAATCTTGACACATGTTTCCAGTTGCACAGTCCAAACGCTTAACTGCACATAAAATATACAAAACTAACTTCGTTGCTGCATATCGCTGGGCATAACTCATGAGTATGACCCTTCACATTCATACTGCACTCTCTGCCTTTTGGGGGCGTGTTCGAGGCTCCCCAGAGTTGACTGCACAAAGACAACAGCCCAGCCGTGAGAATGAAAACAAAAACAATAACAAACCAATTCTAACGAGCGTCGCTGAGGTGAATGCCAGAATTGCCCTGCCCCGCCCGGATGAGTTGTTACCCATTTTTTAGATATAGCTTAACTAAAATATTGTCGTAATACTTGCACAAGCACTCGCACTTTGCTTTTCCAACAGCTTTTAAACCTTGCCTGCCAAAAGATATTGTGACTTTGTCATACAATTCGACAAAATCCAGCACTGATAATTCGTATAGTGATAAATAACCTCAATAACATGGTCGTAACAGACTGTTTAAATTAAAATTTGTAAGAACTCAAATGAAAGCAACATTTTGTGTATCAAAAACAAAAATTAATTTAAATGCAAATTTTTAAGCTCAACTAAATTCAAACTTGAGAGCACCTCTAAAACAGCAAGCTTCTTATATAGGAATAACATTTAAATAATAAGCAAATAAATACTAATATTAAAAATAATGTTGTAATTAGTTTGGATTTTGATATAATTTAATTGTTAATTTAAAAAATTTAATTTCTTCTTAAATTCTAAACTCTTTTGTCACTATTGACTGTTTTTAGTATATGTTAAATAAATAAATTGTCAACATTCCTTTGGTTCACATATTTATTTAATAGTGTACATAGTGTATATTAGATTCGGTTAGCTGGCAATATGGTGACTCTTTTTTACAGAGCTGTTTCCTAATGGCAACTGCTGAGTGGATGCAACAAAGCGTGTGCAGATTCAGAGAGATGCAAAGATGCGGAGGGCAGGAAACATGGGGGCGCCCACAGAAGGAGGAGGAGCTGTGGTGGGCTATGTATAAATTCATAAAGGGAGCATGCGACGACGACTGCGGCAACATGTTGTAATTGCGTATTTTATAGATATACTCGTATACACTTACAATTACAGCTACACAAAGGGGGTCGGTGGTCCGGGGTGTCGGGGTGTCGGGGGGTTGGAGGGACAGCGAGGTGTGTTGTATCTGGCGTTGTCGCTGGCTGGTTTGCTTTTGTTTGGCGCGGAAATGGCAACCGGTGTGCAGTGAAATATGCTAGCAATAACAACAACGAGAATACGCATACGCCATGTTGCGCCATTTGAAGTTGTTGGCGTATACGTAATTTTTATTTTACAGGCAAAAAGCCAAAAGGACTCGTCACTGAAAAATGCATTCAGCGCCGGCAATCACAAAAAATGGCACACAGCGCAGAGCAATTTTAATTGCTCAAAAGCGACCCCAAGGGAGAGTCGAGGGGGAGTAAACTAAATTTGCTTCCGTTATGTGAGCATTGCCGTCCTCCGTCCTTTTATGACTTTTAATTCAATCAAAGTAAATTAAATCAAATAAAATATTTCACTATGCACTCTCATTGCATTTTTCAGCTGAGATTTCAATTCAGCTTTGACAGTTTTGCTTTAGAATTAAAAAACATGAATTGGGCTCAGATATGTTCTGGCATATGAAAATGAAACAGCTGAAGTGCAGATTTCACTCGAAAAACTTCTATGAAAACAAAAGGATACGTAACTGATAGTTTAGAGAAATTATATGAAAAAGTTTTGAACAAAGACAAAGATTCATATCAAATGCAACTACATCGACGTTATCCCCGTTTATGTCCCTCCACAAATCGCCTGCCAAACGTCCTTGTTCCGTCTCCTGCCATTCCGAGTATCCTTGTTGGCATATTTAGCACTCACTTCTACGAATTTTTGTATTTTTAGATCCGTATTTATGTACATGGGCATGTGTGTGTGTGTGAGTGCAAAAAGTGAAAGGCTGCTTCAAAATAAAATTCATAAAAAGCCTCGCGCAAATGCGCACTTTTCTATGGTATCCTTTCCATGTCCTTTCAGTGCGTGTGTGCATTATCAGCCATGCGTAAAAACCAGGACATGCGCGTGAGAGGCAAGCCTTTTGTTCACTTTTATTTTGCATACTGAACTAATGGTGATTATCTCTTTATGAGTGTTGTTACCCAAAAAGAAAACTCACTAAGTCTCCTTTATATCAAAGGATAACCATCACTACCTCAATACCATTGCTGTTTATTTGCTTATGTAAAACCCAACCGCACATTTTACATTTTGTGCGACGTCATTTAAGTGTGAATGTTAAGATAAGACATGACAAGAGAATTAAAAAATAAAAGTACAATCAATTCAAGCGCATCCAAATATTATTCAAAAGTTGAAGCAATTTCTTCGTACACATTTTTATTGTCTGAGTCCCTGAGTAAACACAGAAGAAGGCAGACATAAGTAAGTATACATATCCTTCATGTGTAATAACAACAGTTTCCAATGGACCATATTCTGTTGTCCTTCTGAATGTATGATCGCGTCCATTTGAGCAACTCAAAGAGGTAGAGGTACCCAATTTGGCAATTTTTCCACATTATGTCACACTATTTTCTCGGAGGTTATTTAAAAACCCAAACTTTCGAGAACAAACCACCGAGTCTGGATAATCTGAAAGCTTCAAAGTCAAAAATGTTTGTTGGTACTGAAAAAATCGAGAAAAAATCTGAACAAAATACTGTTCAAAGTTCAATGTTTTCTCTATTCTAATGAGCATCCACATACCTCTAAAAATATAGTTGTTTGTAGATAAGCCGATTAATCTCTTTCTGGATTCATTAAAAACAAACAAAAAAAACTTTCAACAGATACAAATTTGTTCAGTGGACAGTTTGCCTTCATTAAGTTCAGTTCTTGAGGCTGAGAACTATTTGTCAATCAATGAACATTTTAAAATGGATAAAAATGGCTTTACTTTAAGGAATATACGTTTCGGTTCCATGTTTGTATTGCTTTATATAGTAAAAGAGTGGGAGCAACGAATGCATGCGACAGAAATGTCTAGCAGATTCAATTTTGGCGACCTTCTAAAATGGGGATCGCTCTTTGCTTGGAGAAAGCAACAGCCCAAACAAATCTATCAGAATGTTATAAAAAAACTACTGAAAAAATAAAAATAAGCATTTAGTTATTATGAAATAAATTGCTAGTGTAAAGTATATGTATGTATTTACTAACTATTTTTTTAAATGGGGTCTAGTTCCAGTGAGATATGCAACTCTTTAAGCCGAATTAAAGCCATTTTGAGAAGTTGGCCAGAAATTGACAGTCGTTGTTGTTAATGCCACTGCTGCTGTTATTGTTGTTGTTTTTGTTGGTGTTGTTGTTATTGTTGTTGTAGCTGAACACCACAGGCCAATATGTTTGTAGTTCATATGAGCACATAAATTACACCAACGCCAACGCCAATGACAATGTCAATGATGACAATGAAATGCGATGCTCTAGTGTCATTCGGTGTGTATACGAGTAAATAGGTATAAGTGCGTGTATGTGAGTGTGTGTGTGTGTGAGTGTGTGTGTGATTGTGTGTGTCAATGGCAGCTGGGCAGTTGCTTTGGTTGTAGTTGTACTGTCCAGTGCTTTTGTCTGCCATTGTCTAGTATCGCAAGTCTGAAATTTTAGCAAAAGGACAACAGCAACTCGTTATCGTATCCCAATCGATGCTAAATTTAAGTTTAGCTGGAATTTTAATATTAAGTTAAGTCGAATATAGTTTGAAAAGTAGTGGATTAAATAAAGTAGATGTGCTCTAGTCGTAAATCGTTGAGTGTAATAGTTTTCGTTTTTATTAATTACCAACAAAATTTGTTCTGGTTAGTCAAATTTAAAAACTTATGAGCAATGTAAATATAAAAAGAAGATACGAGTAATACAGAGACTTGGACGATCTTGACTTATGTATAATATTCGACTCCATGTAGATGAACACTGAGGATACGGACTCCGCCTTATGCGTCTTTCGGCTACGTTTGCATTTTTTGTGCAGTTCGTCGGCGTAGGTAAATGTAAAGGGCATACAATGCACTAGGATGGTATCTTCAATCTCCATTGGATAGTTGCGACCGTCGCAGAAGAACTTGCCATCGTCAAATACAAGATTGAAGCAGTTCGACAACGGACCCTCGTAGAACACAACGAGCAGCATCGACTCGCCGTAGTAATCTGCTCGTTGCCAGATGGCGTAGGGCGCTTCTAGCACCGGAATGCGATCCTTGTATTGCAGACGCAGGGAACGATCATAGATTCCGGTACACACAAACTCCAGTATGTGGCCGTCGATGAAGGAGCAGTTCTTCAGGCCGCTTGATACTTTAGCGGGATAGAGAATCAGCAGCAGCCAACAAGCAATCAAATGGATATTGTAACCTCGTGCGTATTGGGGGCTCACTGGCATGACCTATAGTATTGCAGCAAATGATACTGAAATCATTTTTTGTCAATTTGTTCAGCAGAGACACTAAAATCAATGTGGAAAGTGGTTAAACGAAAAATACAATAAAATTTACACTTCACTTGACAAATATTTAAAACTAAAAACCATATTATGTGTTCTAACCAGTACTAAACAAGCCACGCATCTAGATTACATTTTAGATGATGCCTCTGCTGATTTAGGTGATCACCAATCAGACAATATGTACGTACGATCGAAGCCTTCGATGCACCATTTATTAACTATTTAATACCGATCGATTCTTAAATTACAATATACAAATTTTAAGCTAGTAGAATATTTTTAAATTTTTCAATCTTTCAGATTATGGGTCCTATGAAACTGTTGTTCAGAGGCATCTGAAAAACGATCACCCGCAGCACCGACTTCAGAGGTTTCCAACTCCATACTAGCACGAGAAACTTGAGTAACATTGCCAGCTTGCTGCCCTTAAGTACGATTGTCGCCGTTGAGTTGCCATTCAGATCGAATAAATTGGCATAGTGAATGCCCACGTAGTCGGCTGTCCCGTCCATATGGGCATTGCAGGCTCGCTGCAGATCCCTCACATAGGAGAATGTGTAGCGGAAGCAATGAATTTCGTCGGGATGCACGATTATGCCGAACATCTCTGACTTGTCGCAGTGTAGCCAGTTGAGATGGCAGGTTATATTGAAGCAGTGCGATATGGGAGACTCATAGAAGGATACGAAGATCTGTCGCCTATAGCCCGGGTTCGATCTTGTCCATATTCGATATGGAGCATTTGTGGCAACCAAGTTATCGCGATACCTTAGTTTCAATTCTAAATTGTAATGTCCCGAGCAGAGTAGTTCTAATGGGGGTCCATTCTCGATTAGAAAATCACAGTTATAGAATGAAGCGTCAATTTCAATGCACCTTTGAAATATCACAGCTAATATGACCATCACTAGAAGATTCAATTTCATATTTTATTTTTCATTTACATTGTGACAACAATGTCCTAACTTCACTGACGTCTCGATAAATTTTTTTCAAGTTCTCTTAGAAAAGGCCCAAATAACTTTTTATGGTCCCATAAATACATATTTCTAAAGCGTATAATTATTATTCCATTATTTTGAAACAGTTTCAGGAGTGTAAGCGTGACATTCGAATAATTTTAAATTTTAGATAATAACTAATTTTTCAATGTGATTAGATTAGCTTCCCTTTTAATGTAGAAAGAAGGTTTTATCGCTTTGAGGCTTTTAAAATATTTATAATAATGTGATTTTGCACGCGACCACAACTGGAATTGATTTTTAACGAGATATATTATTGATCTAATTTTTGAAGAAATAGAACAATTTTATTTATGCTGTTAGAGAGCTTCGATTAAAACTCTTTTTAATGCAACATCCTTCTAAACAAGAAAATTTAACTGAAAAAAAGCGTAAGTATATAATCAATTTGATTATTATGTTAAATTAATAAGTAAATAATTTTTTTCGTCACAAATATCAGATAGAAGACAATCGGTGTATTTCAATCGATCATTCTCGTTTTAAACAAACATTACTCTGGCAATTTTATAAATTTAATTTGAGTATCAGTAGAATTGCAGTAAGAACTTGAGCTGCAGTTAGAACCTGTCTCGCTTTCAGGCCACTTGCGGCATTTCTAGTTGTTTTGTAGTGCGAATAATGCAGCACAGGAATATCGATTTCAGAGTCACTTTTAAATGGAGTAGCCTGACAATGGGCAAGTAGAGCGGCTGGGTAGGTTAGGTGCGACTTAAAGCAGTGCATATCCGAGTGCTCCGCATCAGATTGATATTGGTAAAACTCTCTAGCCTCTTGGCGATCTTCTACCTTTTCCATAGACCTGCCTTTGATGCTATAGTTCTTTCCGTGCACTATCAACCTTGTGCAACTGAACAAAGGTGAGCGATGGAACGAGATAAAGAGAAAGCCCTTAAGCTCGTCGCTCGTCGCGTCGTAAATCATATACGGCGTGCCCGACGGAGCTCTAGTGTCCCTCCATTGTCTAGCCAGTTTCGTGGAGATGGTCGCCTTACAGATTCTTTTAATGCTCAATGAACGCATAAAAGAGCAGTCGCCTGTATTATGCTCAGGCGTCAAACTGTTGTCATGTCGTCGCTCGGCCTGAAGCTTTATGACCAGCATGCTGAGAAGGAGCAACCGTAATTGGTGTTGAGCATTATTCATGGTTAATTTTGAAATTTCTTATACTAGTTACGCGACATATATCTGATATTTACACAACTATCTATACATTTAAAAAGAAACTATTCCCAAGACTTACTTTATTTGTTCTATTTAATTTCAAACCTAAATGCCGCACTTAAACTCAAATACTAAAAAATTAGTAGTATAATTCCACCGAAAAAATCCAAATTCATTTCAAGTTAATTTGGATTTTTCACATATTAATTTATCATGCATAGTTCGTTTATCCATTTCGATGAATATGTAAAAATTAAATCAATATCTCGAAATTCAATTTGAAATCTTAGTAAAATTAGAATTGAAATAACGAGGCTACAAAGCTTTGTCTTAAAAAAATCTAAATGTAAGACCAACTAACATCTTGGAAGATGCTAATTAATTTAGCCTAAGCATTTAAAGTTGTATTTCAAATAAAATGGTCAATGTCACTCGCCGTAGGCTGACTTGGATACATTCGCAACTTTATTGAATGCTGGGTAGTTAATGAATAAAAGTGTTTGCTGAACACTTTTCTTAAACTTCTTGAAGCAATTAACTCTGTGTGATTGTTTCTGTGCGGGCAGAAAGAAGTTTGATATCAAGTTTACTTTTCAGTTCTAATCAATTCGAAATTCTGGTGATGGTTAAGCATGATTATAAGCACATCTTTCGTTCTGCAACTAACTTTAGTCAGTCAGTTTTATTTGGCTTACATTGTCAACGCTCGATCGCAGAAGGATTCTATCACGCAATTCGGCAACTGTTCTAACATATTTGGAGTGCCCTTGAAATTGCAATGCGCTGGCTCAATTACGAGAGCCTTGAGGCGCAACTACAAAGACAACAATGTGGAAGAGGGTACTCCTTATGCCATCTTTGCGCCCGATAGTCTGATGCTCTCCGTCTTCGTAACGATGTACGCCTCACCTCTGATGCACTGTAACTCCCTAACGGTGATTGAACGGAACACATTCTCTTGCGATGAATTTGAAACGATCACACTGACCGTCTCGAAACTGTTCTGTTACGCTTATCCCATGCGATACTTTGCCGATCTCAGAGACAACTGTTTGAAGGATCGCAATACCGCCTACATTTTTGTGGATCACTCGGCTCTGCACTATGCGGGTGAATCCGGTCTGGCCAGTTCCTGGTCAGCCAATTGCTGGCTGATGCTCTTCGTTGCCCTGATATGTGTGTGTGTGTGATACTTGCACACTTAAAGACAATATGTTCACTCCTTACATGCATGTGTAATACGGCAGTCAACATTCTGTCTTTAATGTCAAGTTCTCATCACAATACACATTTAATGCAATGGTCAATCTGCGCAATTCATTTACAAGTATTGCGAAACTGCAGTCACTACGTGTGATCTGCAGAAAAAAACAGAGAGTGGAGACGGAGAAGAAAGTAAACCAAGAAAGGGACGAATGTTGAATGAAAATTTTCAGTTAAATTGATTTGCATACTCGTGCATGTCTGAATAGCACTGCAACACTGAAATGAAATAAAATAAAATAAAGGACTTGAATTGTACTTTCAATTTCGATTCAATGACAATTCTCTGATTTAACTCCATTTTTATGAGGACCTTCGAATTCGGCATTTGGCAATGGCATTCGTCTTTATTATGTTACAATAATAAATTGTATTAAGTGTATTTGCGCAATCGAGCGACGAGGCACCGGAGCAGAGCATTGAGAGCATCTGAATTCCAGGACACAGGTGTATTGAGCGACACATGAAAAGCGAAATTGAATTAGCTCGCAAAAATACAAAAAACAGCCAACACACTTTTTCTTTCTCTCTTGTTTTGATACGAACCAATCCTCAAACTTAATTTAAGTTGCTTCTCTCTGGGAACATGCAAATTTGCTGTGTACAACTCTTTCTTTGTTGTCACACATGACACAATTCGATGAGTCTCATTGTGTCACATGGCTTACAGGTTTACAAACTGTAGATCAATTTGTCGTCCCCTTGCTGATGAAATATATTACATGTAAATTGTCTAATTTTCGCACTCTAAAGTTATTTGAAAGTTTTGTTTCGGTTTTGATACTTTACATACTTATGTGACAAGTTGAATAACTTCATTGATTTCGTTTGGCATTGCAGACATTGACAAAAATACTCACAATCTGGTCAATAATGTAGTTTCCCATTTTTATGACAAGCCACGTTCAGAAAGCGGACGCACCTAACCTGGCTATAACCAATAGCCAAGTATGATTCCCCGCCAGCAATCAATACCTCGGATAGGACCAGGAAAAAAGTCGTCCTGGATTGGCAAGGACTATAATAAACGACAGCAAATTATTTGCTGTCAGTCCAGAAGGGGAGTGGCAAGGGGATTTGTGGTGATTCGTGAGTGCGTGTGAGTAAAATTCCACAGGACAAAGGCGACAGGAACCACGACAGCTAAATGCATTGCGTGTCTCAAAACTAAAGCGAGCCCCAAGACCAAAAAATCAAAAGAAAATTGATATTAAGAAATTGCATGAAATGAGTAAATGAAGCGTGGAAAACACGCCCGCCTAATGGACTGCCTGATTGCCGCCAACCAGAGGCAGAGACAGAGGCAGAGACAGACACAGAGTCAAAGCCAAAGCCAATGCCGAAATCCCCCAACTAACGTTGCGACGCGTCGAATGTATATTAAAAATTCTTGGAAAACTAATCAATGTCAAATGTCTCCTGATTGTGTCGAAGCCACGATGTCGCCGCCAACGTCGAGCGACGGCACAGATAGATAAAAGACCCGTCCATTGTCCGTTTGTCCGGCCATGAGGTGGATAGACTGCATCGATTTAAGTCCGTGTGCTGCCGTCCTGGTTGTTGTCTGTCTGTGCATTGAACAGACGAGCGCGTGATTAGCAGAAATTAGAAAATAATTTGCTTGGCAGCTGAAAATTTATTAGCTGCCATAAATTTCGGAGAAACGTGTGGAGCACTCCCCGAAATTGACGGAAACTCTAAGCGTTAAATGTGTGCGAGATCATCAAAAGGTGTCTTATCTATTCTTAATCAAAACCATTTGGATTTTATTTCTCAATGATCGCTCCACTCCCCGTTCAGTTGACTATTTCCAACTGTTTGACGAGCAACTAATTTTAAATTTTCCACTCAATAGCCCAAAACGAAACATGGTCAAAACAAGAATTATAACTAATTTTCTGTACTCTACTTCTTCAATTGAATTCTAATCGAACAAAGGAGCAATCATATATGATTCTTCTGAAACTTCCTTCTTCTTTTATAGATCAAAAGTGTATTCCTTCAATGGCTCCCAAACTCCCAACTTTCAGTATCTCCCAATATTATTAAGCACATTTATAGAAATAAATACGCTTTACTCGCATTATCTCAATATCATTGGGATGGATTGTTCTCCTGTGCTTTCTCACGAGGATTTGCAAGAAAAACAACAACAACAATATAAAGAGCAACTTAAATCGAAGCCCTTGCAATGAATGAGTATGAGGAGTATTTACAAATAAATATGCCGACATTGACAGTTGAAATCGTGAAGAGGCGACTCGTCATCCCTTTCCCACTTGCAGCAGGGCCAAGGGGCAGGAGCAGCTGTCAGATTGACATTTCTACTTAACATCCGGTGCAGAGCTGCTCAATTTTTAATCGGTTTTCAAGCTGCTTTTCGGGGGCAGCAACTCATTATTTTTATTAATATGATTTCCACTGCACTTGAGCGAACTGCAATTCTGCATTCTGCATTTTGTAATTTAAATTTTCATATTAAGCTGGCCCTGATGATAAGGATGATGAAGATGCCAGTGTCAATACATGTCATTGTTTTCTCCAATGAACAGCCATTTATTTGCAATTATTTGTTTTAAGCATTAAAAATACAAAAGCTGCGAATCAGCCCCACCTCACAGGTCCTTCAGCCCTGAATTGCTTCAGGCGCATGGGAAAACGCTTCAGCTCAAATGAACAAGAGTCCATTGTCCAGGGATTGGGAGTGGGACTGCTACCATTATCGGATCGGTTGGAAATGCTCTTTTAATTGCTGTCAGAAAGGTTCTCGCCACTGCGTGTTGAATTATGTCAAACAAGTTGTCAACCCGTGGCCAACTTGGCCGCCCACCTCATTGCTGCTGATGTTGGCGCTGACACACTTTACGGATTTCATGGAAACCACTTTTAATTTGTATTTGGTCGCGTTATCTGCCGGCTGTCATTGTCTGGTCCTTTAGTAGGCAGAAAAGGTCATTACAGCAGTGAATCTTCTGTATAAATAAGAAGCTTGAGCAAGAATATATGTAACTGCAACTTATTATTGCTCTTCAGCTTGTCAAAACCTGACATTGATAAACAGTGTTTATTAATAATTGTGTCTCAAGCTCACTCCATTGCCAATTGCCAATTAATATAATTTGCATTTGTGACATATTCGAAGCTCATTCAAATCACATTTATTCAAGTTCTGTCAGGTTTATTGTACTAATATTTAGTAGGTAATCTACAAAGTGCGATTGAATTGCATCTCGCCATCAGCATTTGGCATTTGCATTTGCATTTTCAGTTTTCACCAATTTGTCAGCATTTTCGTTCATTAAATATGGTTTTCACTTAATACTTGTAGAGTTCCAAGCGTAACCGACAGACTCGCATACATAGCTACTCAACCACCAAACCACTCGCACCACCCATCGACCGACCCAGCGACAAACCACTGCACCACATGTCCTTCGGGACTTATTATTGCTTCGTTGCAAAAATGATAAGCGCTCACTGCGGGTGTGGGTGTGGGTGGCAACTCTGGCTGGCTGCTGGCTGCTGGGTTGCTGTGTGTCCTTGTAATGCAACTTGAAAGGGTTTGCTCCGATGGTCAGTCGCCACTGGCATCGCTGCTGGTGCTGCGGTTGCCCGCTTCACTTTGGACTTGGACGTTGGTTGACCAAGTCCCTCTCCTCTCTTCACTCCCCGCCTGCCCCTCGTCCATCGGTGTCAGTGCTGGCGCGGCTTACATGGATTTTTATAAAAGTTAATTGTTTAGTTGCAGTGTTTTGTTAACGACGCTCGTTGCTGTTGCCGAGCTTAATCGCCTGCACTTGTAATGGCAACTCCAAGCGGAGGAGGACACTTGGCCCAGTTGCCATGTTGTTTAATTTTTACAATGGAACAGTCAAAGTAAGTACTCAGAGGGAATCCAGAAGTGCTGGCGAATGTGCTGAAACAGGATGACTAAAAGGAGATTCAAGTGCACCAACTCCACACTCTGTTTCTCTCTTACTTCCTCTGTCTTTCTCTTTCTATCGTCTCTTAAGGGGAAGGACACTTCATTAGCGATGCAATGTCTTGGTTCCCAAGCACACACACACATACACACACGGAGATGTCACAGCTTGGACAAATCTCGAGCATCAACTTAATCAAATGAAGCAATATCCAAATATTTGAAGCCCACGCGCACTTAAGTGCCACAAGGATGCCCAAGGTAGGAGGATGCTTTGGCTGGCAACCCTGGCACGTTAATACAATTAAAAATCCACCAATTTACTCACGACAACGACGAAGATGACAACGTCGCCACTGCGTCTACTCGGTGGTTGGTTGGTTGCCTTGGGCCCCATCGAGTAGGCTCAACATCCTTGTTGTTGTTGTTGTTGTCTCTGTGGCTTTGGGTGTGTGTGAATGTGTGTGTGTGTGTGTGAGCGTGTAGCTGTCAGCTGCAGAGCTCTCTGATGCCATTAGGCGTAAGTGGCATTTTCCTTTTGATTTTGGTGGCATTTGACTTTATTAAGCAAAACTACTCCACCTGACCAGGTTGGGTGGCTATCAAGTCCGCTTGTCTTCCTAGTCCGGCCTCGTCTGGTCTGTTGCCGACTGAGCGCTTGGGGGATTGTTTGAGGACGTCAAAATGGGTCAATATATGACGCTGGCGCTGCCTGGCGATTCACGATCCACGATGGTGCCGAGATGCTCATGTAATATTCACCAGGACACAATCGAGTGACATCTTTTGAGACCTCGCACGGACAACAGCATGTGTGTGCGCGGCTTTGTGTGTTTGCATTTGGTTTATGCACGCTGCGACTTTGCCGCCGGCCTCTGTTAACCTTTGTCACGTGTCCCGAGTCCTACTCTGACCACCTGGGTGAGCGGGGAGTGGAAGTCGAAGGCTGAGGTGGAGGCTGAGGTGGAAGCGACGGAGTCACTGCTCGTGACAGGGAAGTTAAAGTCTCCTTCGAGTCACCAGCTTCTCCCTCGGAGCTGCTCAATCATTAATTTTGCTTTTTGTTTATTTATTTAACTAATGGAATTATTCGGCGCCCCTTCTCCCCTCTTTCGCACCGAATAGTTTGCGATGGGAGTGGCTCCAATTTTGTCCCTCTGTATTTGTCTACGTGTGTCCCGAGATTTGATTCGCTTCCCGGTCTCGGGCCCTGCTTCTTCGGCTGTCATCTTTTCATATTTACTCAACGTATGTTGGCTCTCACCTCTCTCAACTGCCTCCCCTTTCTTGGTCTCCGCCTCTGTTGTGATTGTGGTACGTGTCTTTTGTTGGCAAGATGTTTTATTTGTCGCTTTTGCCTTCAATATTCGCTCATTTCTTTTTGTCTAATTGATTTCTTTGGTAATTGGCGATTTCTTCTCAACTTCCGTATTGTTCTGCGGACTTTTCCACTTCCCCTTTTGCTTAATTGTCCAACACTGATTGGAATCTCGGATCACAAGATCTCATTTAGAAAGGAATTGTTTGAGTAGAGTTTTAATGCAATATTTATAAACATAATTGGCAAATATTAATGAGAAGCATTTCTAAATAGTTTTCAAAAGTCATCTGAGACATTGTTATCCAGCAGTGAAGGAGGGACGACAGCAGAATGGCTCCGGCATCGTTTCCCTGATGAACTGAAGCGAGCTGGCGAAGAGGTGGCCAGGGAAAGGAGTCGGACAGTTGACAGGTGCCCGTCTCGGAGCTATGCACAGTCCGACACCTCGGCTGTGAAAGAAAGCACCTACAGGGCACTAACTAACTGTTAACTGTTAACTGTGGAATCCGGACTCCAGACTCCGGACTACGGACTCCTGACTCCGGAATAACTGACAGGCATTCAGGCAATGCAACCAGCTGAGGAGAAGTGCAACGAAAGTGTCAGCAACAGTTCCGAGTTCTGGCTGTTCTGTGTCCTGTGCAACTGTTGGCAAACTAAATATTTATTTCAGGCAATTTGCTGTAAACTTAAAGGTGAATCAATTTTGCCAGCAACCAAAGCAGCATTGATAAAAAGCTGCCTGCTATATAACTTGCACTCACTCCCTGTCTGCAATGAATAATAATTTGATGCAAACAGAGTGAGAGAGAAAAATAAAGACAGGGAGAGAGCGAAAGAGAGGAAGTCAATTCCCAGTGCTCTAATCCTTGGCCAGCTTATTGAGCTGCAATCGAGACTCGCTTATAAGCACAGAAATCGAAATTGAATAAAAATGCTAAAAAGGCACAGAAGGCACAAAAATATGGCAGCAAAGGTTAACGCCGCCGTCTAGTCTGGTCTGGTCTGGTCGGGTCTGGCCTGGATGAGGACAGCAATGCTGTCAGGAGAATGAAGGAAACATGGCACAACTTTCTGCAGTTTCCTTGGCCATGTCATTGGCCTGTCTGTAAATCTGCCGACAACACAGTCGCCGTCGCCCTCGACGCCGTTGACGTTGCGGTTTTCAGTCAACGTAGAATATTGACTTGATAAAAAGTTTACTTTTTCGACTTCATTTGCCGGACGCAGGAGCCACGTCGCAGGACGCAGGACGCTGAAGCTTGGCAGCTGAGCTCCAGAATCCTTTGGGTTGTCAGTTGTCAGACGCTTTTGTGACTCATCCACACGCTTTATGAATTATAATAAAATTCTTGGCGCACTTTCTTGTATACATGTTTATTTGTATCTGCGTCTGCTCAGATAATACGCCGTATTGAGACTCGATAGAAGCCAAAGTAAAAGCCAAAGACTTTGAAGTTTTTTCCATAGATTGATGCATTCGAAACTTACATAGAAATCAATTTACTTAACAATTTCAATGCTAGACATTTTCGCGTCATTAACGTAACATCGTAAAGAATAGCTTTATATTTTAAGTATCAATCTCATTGCAGCAATGTGTCTCTTTTTAACTACACTTGTTCATTATCCAGACTCCATAATAATAAAATGGAAACCTCAGTATCTGTACAAAAGGATAAGACCATTAAACGTCTGCATGATTCGTGTAATAATATTTAAAATGGATTTTACCAATTTATGGCATTTCACTTGTCCTTTGTCTATACTCACAGACCTTTTTATATTTTGGGGAAACAGACGCGACCTGAAATGGTCCACAGCCATGTGCTGTTATTTATGTAATTTGAGTTACACATTTTTCAATTCGATTCGGGGCTGCAGGTATAAATTGATATTTATTTCTTTACAATTTCAGTTTCCAAAAGAAATGCAAAGTGTGAGAATGACACATGACACAAGTCAACTGCAGAGAGATCCGCTGCAAAATGCGGAAAATTACGTTAAAGTCATTTACAATTGTCGAAATTGCATTTCAACAAATAAAACCGGACGAAAACAGACTTAACTTAATTGCGCACCTTAAGGATTCACTCGACTGAAATGAAATTTAAATGCAAGAGGAAAATAAAGGCTTCAGTTAAAGCCACACAGAAGCAATGCCTCAAATATTGTGGTCTAATGTATTGGCTTTCATATTTATCTTCATGCCTGAACGAATACTTCTTCCAAGTCATTAAGAAGTCAGCCTCAGAGACAATAGTTTCCAGTTTGAAGCTCAGACCCAATCTTTGTCCAATGCCTATTTAAATTTAGTAGCCAAGGTTTTAAATATATCCACCATATGAGTACTTTATACGTTAGTACCAGTTAGTTAGCATCATATTGCTGATCCTTAAATCACCAGACCTTCTCCCCTCTTTTGATCTTCTTTTAGGAAGTCTTAGTTCGATTGATTAATGATTGTCTGGTACACAAGTCCTTAAATAGCACAACTGCCTTTACCGGCCAAAAACCAAAAATGAAACCCAAACGACTATTTTAATGCTTATAATTCTACCGAAATGATGATTAATAATATATAATGTTTACTTGCATTTTTTTCAATTTTTCAAAAACCAGTCAATGTAAAAATAACAAAATATAGAGAATTTCTAGACGGTTTCATAGTAGGAAACGTCGTAGCACATTGTAAAATGAACATTCCTCATTCTAGTTAATTTTACATTAGTTTAGTTTAAATTTCAAAGCAAGCCCCACTCCCCTCTATTGCTCCCCATTGCCACCGAGAGGCAACTGACATTTTGAGTTGCCTGCGAGTGCCGCCTGCTGTCAAGCTCGTTTCTGTTTGTAGGCATTTCTGGGCCTGTTTCAACTTCTCTGCTTCACCTACGCTACACTTCATTTTGCAACTTGCAACTTTCGAGTGCTGCATGCATGTGTATGTGTGTGTGTGTCAGTGTGTGTGAGTGTGTGCTTGTGTGTATGCGTGTTTACAAAATAGTTTTGTACTTACTTCTACTTGAACTTTTTAACTTGCTTTCTTTTGCTTGGGGGTAAAAAAGCTGCCGCAACTTTTTGCCTGCATTGTTTTTGACTGCAGTCGCCGCCTGGCATGTCCCGAAACCCTTCCTGGCCTAAAAGTGCTCGTGTCTTGGCCCTGCCCGCCCTATTCCATGTCCTGTCCTGTCCTGTCCTGTCTCTGCAGCTCTTACTTTACTTCTGCGTTAGTTCTTAGTTCGTTGCTGTGCTCGTGTCTGTCGCTCTCTGCTAGTGAAGCCTGTAATTTATTTCTTGTTTTGATTGAAATATTGCTTTACAAGCAAAAAGACACGCACACACACTTCTGCCCCGGCGCAGGCAACGATTCGGTTAGAGAAGTGTCGCTGGAGGAGCGGAAAGGCAAGGCAAGGCAAGGAAAGAGAAGGTTTAGCAAATACGCAGCATAGGCTGGAATCCCTAGGCCAGAGCTTCGGTCGCCCTCTGTTCGAGTGACAGCCCGTCTGTTCTACGCACACACTTCATTACACAGCTTTACACAATACACTGAGGGAAATACATATCTATCATTGTATAGCCCTTAGTAATTATGAAGGGCTGCCTAAATTAAGATCGGATATCAGATCGACATGAACAGAATCACTCTGTCTGATGCTCTAAATGACGATTATATAAATATGCATATTAATTACATTTAAAAAATAGAAACAATTAATCTTAACGGTGTCAAAAGGTCTGTAATCCCGGATTTTCTTAAATCAAATACGAAATACTTGATTGAAGTACGAGTTTTCAATTTTATTCTCCGCAAATATTATAATAGTCGGAGGTCTAAAGGAATCTTTTCAGTAAAATCAAATGTTGCACCTTTTCTCGCTGTGTATTACGCAGACATGAGGAAAACTATAAAAAGTATTAATTTAAAAACATATGCACTTGTCTCCGTCATGCTCTATACCTGTCTCGCTCGCTCGCAATGATTGTGCTGTCCCTTATACCGTAAACAGGCATATTTCAATCAAATTTACATTCGAGTATTGAATTCAGTTCCCTTAAAGTTCCCGTATTGGCAACAGGAGCAAAATCAACATCAACATCAACTTCCACTTCAACTTGAAAGTTGTATTTTGTTTTTGTTTGGCCAACAACTTTTGCTCTCTGTTATTGTTGCTTTTGTTGATCCCACTGAAAAAATGCTCAGCAATTTGCAATTAACTGCAGGAAATAAGGTTCTACAGTTAAATTTTATACTACTATGTCAGTTCAAGTCCCAGCCCAACTATTGAGTGCTTGTATTAAAGGAGAAGGACTCTTGGCTCATGGAAATTTGCTAAGGCTAGTTGACTTAATATATAGAAAAGGTTGTTCGACTGTTGCTGCTAAACTTGCATTCAACTCTAACACAATTCCGAGCTGAAAGCCTTGAACACTTGTGATTTATGCCCTGCTTTCAATGCTATGCAAATCATGAAACGGGGATTCGATTGGAGAGCTCTAACAATGCAAAATTAATTCCAAGGACTTGTCAATTTAATACGTCTCAAATCTAAACGACTTTCGACGGCTTTTGTGCGATCGGCTCAACGGCAAAAGTCAAATTGAATCAACAACATTAGCAACAAAGAGCACGCCCTCTTCTTCATCCACTCCTTCTTCCGATTCCATATATATCTTCATCTCCATCTCTATCTTCATCGCCAGACTAAGTTGAACCCTTGCCGACAACGTACAGCTTCATCATCATTATGATGCTCAATATCTCAGAGGCGACTGCTGCTATTGCGTCTCTCGTCTGCCATTTTACATTATAAATTGCATTATAATTCAAATTTTGCAATAAATCTCAATTTCAGCACAAAGACGACAACAGCGCAGGCAGAAGAGGAGGGAACAAGCATCTGAGGCTGGAGCAAAGGCAAAAACTTTATAGCCCTCAACGCACCTTGAAAAGAAATGCCCGGCAAATCAATCGATTACGCGACTTAACTTTTCAATAGCCTAACGACAGGCGGACAGTCGGACAATCGGACCAGGAGGAAGGGTTGAGAGGTGCTGGCAGCTCGACAGGACAAGACAGGTGCACAGACGGGGGGAGAGGGAGTTACGCCTTTATGTTTATGATAATAATGGGGCTCGGGCTGGGATTGATTGTCGGTTAGTTGTCTGGCAAATTCAGCTGAGTTCAGTTACATCTCTACTACACTTCTCCTACATCCTTCTCCTTTTATGAGTACAAGAATAGTAAAGAAGAAAGTCGAAGCTGTTGTTGTTATTGAAAAAAGTTTTTGATTGTATCACTAATAGAACTTGCTTTGACTTTGAAAGCTTAAGAATATGCAACGAGGAGCTTAAAAGTAAAAGAGAAGCAGAGGGATATATTTCAGATATTTCTTAAACTACGACTAGTATATTGGCAGGATTCGCATGTAAATGAGAGTCCTTAATCATCTTAATCTGCTGCAGGGTAACCCAATTTTGTCTCCACTCTTTATGCGATTCTAATAAGCGATAAATCTGGGCAAAAGCAACAAAAGAATACGCAGGCGAATGGAAAATAAAAGCGAAAAAAGAAAATGGGAATATTGCTTATGTCCTCCCCATAAAGTATGCAACTGCCAATGGCATCGATACATATTAAATATTTACACCCACACAAGCGCACGCATACAAACAGCATACAGCTCACAGGTTTGTCGAAGCTCCTGGCCAGGGTTGCCATTGTTGTGTGTCGCGTCTAATGTAATAAGTTCTGTGTGCCAAAAAGGGTCACCGAACAAAAGTGAATCGGCAAATGGGGTTAGACGTGGCCCAAGGAATTCAGTTAAAGTGCAAAAAATGTGATTCCTCTTTTGGATGTTAGCCAGGCACAACTTTGACCGGCTCGACAATTTCTCAATCAATTTCCAACTCACCACGCATACATACATATGTATGTATGTATATATGATTATAGCCAGGCTTGCTAATGCTTTCATGCATATCAAATGAAGATGGCAAGTGTCTGTACATAAGTGTATATGTTTTCATACTTCTGTGCGTCTGAGCAGTGAAGGTCGCGTTGTTCAAGCTATTTTTTCAATATTCACACAAAAGATTGGCATAATTTAGCAATTTTCATAACCTCAAACCGTGCTTAACCCTTTGAAGGTAATGGACATTTGGCAATTTAATTTCTTGCACGCACAATCGACGAGCTAAGCTTCAGTGCCACAGTGCCTACACACACACACACACACACTCACGCACACACAGGACGAGCATCTTCTTCTTACCCAGCACGGCAATATTGCCAGTCATAAATCCTGCTTAAATTGTGCATGCAGAGGATTTTTGTTCCAGAACGATGCCCGCAAACGCAACGCAACGCAACCCAACACACCCCTCCCTCCCCTCCCCTTTCACCACCCACCCATCTCGCACCCGTCTTTCGCCCCCGCACTCTTTGCCACTTAGCTGACGGCAAATTCCTCAGTGCTCAGCTCTCAGCTCGCAGCTCTTCCTGCTCTCTTTCTCCCTCCCAAACTACCCATATACCGCACGTTGCTCGCCTCTCTTTGTCCGGGCATATGTTAATAACCGTTAGCTTTGGCATCAGTGCGTGTTTATGCACACGTGCCATCCCTCTCACTCTCGCACAGTTGGAGATGTGTTGCTTCTCCTTTCTCTTTCGTTCACTGCGTTGCGTTCGAATGCGCTCCTTTTTTATTTGATATTATTACGATAATTTATTTGGCCAATAAATTTTGCAAGAGAGAAATGCATTAAATTTTTTTCGTTTCGTTCCCTCGTGCCATAATTTCAATCTCTTTTTTTGTTTTTATTTTTTTTATTTTTTTTATTTTCTATGTGTGTGTGTGTTGGTATTTTGCGTAAGTGTGCACAGTTCAGACTTTCGCTCGACAGAAAAAATTATGTCAATGGATTCTGGATTAGCCAATGGCTCATTTGTATAGAAAATAAATTATAAAATTGACATTTTGGTCATTAACTGGTAATAAATGTCATAATAATTTAATTATTATCTATAAAATTTAACATGAACGAGAGTTATCAATGATTAGCTTTTGTATTTAAGAGGGGATGAAAATAATAGTGATTTCATTTGATTTCAATTACATATGATATGTTAGAGTAGAAGAGTGTCCAAACTTCATAATAAGCCAACATTTAAATTGTGTATATGCTAAGTATTTCATAGGTTTTTTTCTGTTGCCCAAAATGACGTGTTACGGCCAGAGCTGCAATCTGCCAAATGTGTAGATAGTTGCGCATATGTTTGAAAGGGATATGTATTTATTTCAGATATTTTATTACGATACGAGTACAAGATGAACATAGTAGCCAAACATGCAAAAACGTTGAATTTATCGGAAAAGGCGCAGCAAAAAGTAAAACAGCTACAACAAAATGGATATAAATTAAAGTAAATAGGTTGTAAAAAGCATAAATCATATTGTTAATGGTTTGTGTAGTCGCCATAGTCATAGTCCTTTATTATTTGTTTATGCGAACATTTGTACTGACTTCTTTTTAGACACTTTCATTGTACGCCACTAATTTATCACTTTGCATAACACTCGAAACACTTTTTGCTGTCACTTGTTGGTCGTTTTGTATTTGCTTTTGTTTCTCTCTTTTTTTTTAGGTTTTTGCGCTGTTGACACGTTAATTTAAAGGCTGGTAAACAAAGTAAATGACCCAAAGTTGAAATATTGTTAATAAATCATTTTAACTCGCACAGTCAATTCAAAGGAAATAAATAGAAATTATTTCAAAATATCGTACTATCTGTTTTGAAATGAGTTCAGATATTGCAAATTATTGTTTTTGCAATTATTTATTTTTTTATTATATTTTATTCTTTCTTTTTGCTATATTTTTTATACTTTGTTGTCAGAGTTTTCGCATTAAGTGCGAAAAAATACATCTGATTTTTAAAACAACAATTTATTGACGCGTTTTTTATATATTTAATATTTTTTCTTCTTTGGATGATTACGCCGCACAATCGGCCTCAGTTTTGGACGGTTTCAATCGGAACAAAACTCCCAAACACACCAAAACACGTCTAAAACTAAGGTCTCTTGTGGGCATCTTCTGGGGATGGACGGGAGTTTTTCCTTCTCTGTCTTTCACTCTCATCATGGTGTACTTGTGTGTACTTCATATTAAATTGCGGCTACTTGCATGCAAACAAATGAAATCATGCTATATCTTTGTTTTATCATATATCATGATATGCCATATCATGCTGCTTACCTCAGTATACATATATTCAATCGCTAAGTACATATATTTTATGATCGAAGTATTTGTTTTCACTCACCTGAAAATAAAGATAAAACAGAAATATATTTTAGTTACTGTTATGATTTAAATTTTTCTGTATTAGAAACTTTCTGAAGTTGTTGAAGCATAAAAAAACCCTCTTCATAGACTGTAAATGTTGCGCCATATTGTCAACTCCGGCTGTTTCTCTCCCGCGGGCTTAAGTGAGAGTATCAAAACTTTTTTCACGTCTGTCGTCATTTTGTGCCGCTTTCCAAAGTTTTTTCTCGAGCGGAAGTGCGCGTTCTTCGCCACGTTGCATTCGCTGTTGGTATTCCTTAGTTATTCTTCGGAGACCGGCAATAGGAAGGTATATTTTAGTGCCACTTAAGCAGCAGTTACAATGGGGGCCAAAGATCTAGGACCAGTCAACAATATTGTATTGACTCAGCCGAATTGGGAATGATTGTGTTTGTTGTTTAATGGAAATTTAAGTGTCAACACACATCCCGAATGCATTCTGGCGAAAATCATTCTTTAACTCGATTCAGTGCTCTCTTAAAAAGCCGCAGAGCACTTGAAACGAAACCGACTAAATGGACTAAATTAAAACACGAATTGAATTATACAAAGAGGCTCATAGAACTCGACTGAAATATGCACGGAAAAGCCAGAATACAACCGCAGAAGAGGGCACTTCTCAGTTAAGTTGACCGTATTTAATGGGGCTCACCGCCAAACCACTCGACATAGACGCACACACACACACATCTAGTATAGCAGACAAGTGTGTATGTGTGAATATGCGAGTGTGTGTGTGTGTGTATGTGGATTGGATTGAGATGTGGCACAGTCAACTTGGTTCGTTGGTTGGCTGGTCATATTTTCAATGGCTTAAAATAATCACTCAAGGGTTGGAGGCGCACGCACAACTTCTAATTAAACAAACATTTTGTAATTTTCGTTTAACGGCAAAACGACGACACGTGGTTACTTCTCAGGAGCGGGAGAGGGCGTGGCACAAACCACTTAAGTGCCAAAGCAATTTAAAGCCAAGCAAAACGCCAAAACGAGCTAGCTGCAGGTTCTACATGGAAACAGAGAGAGGGCGACAGCTGAGAGCCAAAGGAGAATTGGGTTGATACCCAAGTTGGCTCTAAAATTATGTATGTGTGTGCTCGTGTGTGTGTGTTTACATACATATGTATTTGTGTAAATATGTGCCCAACATATTTCGCAAAAAATAAACACTGCCTGAAGCTGAATAAGCAATCTCACCCCGAGTTTCCTTCTACATTTCGGTTGTTTTTTATTTTCTTGTAGATGTTGGGTCACTCGGGTACTGCATTTGGGCATCGTGAAAGCGGTTATTGGCTGGAGATTTCTCGTTTATGTATTTCAAATTTATTTGTTTATTTATTAACTGCATTACATTTATTTCTTTATATCGGCCGCGGGCTGTGGGTTGATTTTCTACCAGAAGATGATGTGGCAGCTTCTTTAAACTGTTTAGAAAGGTAAACTTGGATATCGATGTGACTGTGAATGTGAGTGTGTGTTTAAGATAGCCTTCAGAGAGTTCCTTTAATGTGTCTTCAAATGATGTTAATGTTGCATGTTCTTAAAGTCTTAATCTTGTTCAAAAGGATGCCTCATAACTGTCCCAGACAAGTTCTTTATCAGACAATTAGCACTTTATATCTTTGAGGCAAAATATCTGAGCATCCGCAAAAATTATTTATAAAGCCATCCAAGTACAGTCTTTCGAAAACTTTTCGCTCCCTTCAACTTATTTCCCACTTTTTGAAAACTTAGCTCATAATTTGCTGTTATTTAAAACCATTCATTTCCGCTCATTTTACTGCTCCTACAACTGTCCCCCTGCCACCATCCCCTCACCAAAGAGCTACCCCAAATCGGTGTCTATTTTTTGATGCGCTTTCTCCCGCCACTATCGAACCGAGTCTTGGGTCCTGTGAATTCCATTAAAAGTTTTACACGAAAAATAGTTGCACACTAAAAAGCTATAACTGTTAAATTACAGTACCCACCAAAGTTTACCCCTGCATGGAGAAGGGAGCAGGGGACAGCAACAGTAAATAGCAACTGCAGTAAACTTTAAAATGGAAGCAAGTCCAAGCGTTGTGAACAGTCTTATTAATAATTTTTAATTTCCTTGATGACTTCCAAGTTATTAACAGCGGCACTAGGAAGAAATGGCTACTTTCCACTACTACCCTTCTCTTTCACTCTGGCACTCTGTATTCCTTTCTGTCCCTCCGTGTTGAAGCAACGACGGACATGCTTAAGTTTCTCACAACTCGAGGAAAAGTTCACGCGTATTTTGCTTATATTTTATATAATTCATCAACAAAAATTGGAGCAGAAATTGTACTGCTAATTCTTTAGGCTTCAATTAGATATTATTTGCTAATTATTTACACAATAGTAGATTCTATTGTTGGCAAGTACAGGGTATAAAGAGTGAAATATATAGAATGCTTTGTACTCTTTTTACTGGCTGTCGGCGACGTTTTAATTGTGCTTTGCTCTTTCGCATTTGTTTGCTTTATTTATGTGCTCGTCCTGTTCGTCCTGCGGGCATCCTCAATGTTTTGATGACAGCTGTCGACGTTTCTGTTGAAACAGCCGCACTATAATTGCGCGTAATTTGATTGATGGTCAATAGATGGCGCTGCTTTCTTTTTTCCCATAATTTGAAGGGATTGATTGCAATAGAATGCAGAGAATGCAGATTGCAGTCGACGACTCGCAGTTTCTGTTTTGATCTCAGAGAATTATTAATCGCGACACGTGTCCATTGTCAGACAGGACAAATTACCAAGGCCAACATCAAGCAGAGCTGAAAAACTTTGATGGCAACAGCAATAACTCTGAAAATAATTTAGATTTCCTTCAGAAATTGCAGGAGGGAAGCCAAGCAACAAACAACACGAAAGACAACACACGGACATAGAAAAAATTGTTGTAGTTGCTGATGTTGTTATTATTGTTGTTACTGAATTTGTAGTTGCTCTGGCCCTGTGGCAGTGACAACTTTGCTGCGTTGCTTGCCAGTTGCACAATGCCAAAAATGTCATTTGTCAAATGCAAACAGCTAAGAATAAACATCAACGGAAGTAATGCAGCCACAAAATACATAAAACAAGCGACAGCAACAACAAGCGACAACAACAACAACAACGAGCTGAGACAACACTGAAGAGCGTTGGGGCAAAACCAACAGACAGAGCAGCTAATTATCAGCAACAAGAACTGTGCAACTTCTCAGCAAAACAAGACAAATGCAACAACAACTGCAACTGCTCCAAAGAGAGATTGGGAAGATGAAAAACTAAAGAAAGGGGGTGAGAGCGGGTGAGCAAAAACTAAGAGTATTAATGAATAGCAAACGACTTTGACTTTGCCAGTGAGTGGGCAACCAAACACACAAAACAGATAGAGATCCAAACTAACATCTCCCCCTAACAACTCGTCCTCGTCCCACTGATCCAGTTAAGGTGGCAGTTTTTACTGCAAGCTAAGTAATTTGGGCAAAACTACCACGGGCTGCAAGGCAGCAATGATGACAACGATGATAACGATGATAATGATGATGATGATGATAATGATGATGATGGGGCTGCGCTGATGATAATGGAAATGCATTGAGTGCTGCAGCCAGCGACATTGGCTATTAATCATCTTTAAACAAAAGACAGGCAGCAAGTAACAGCAGCAACTACCACAACAACAACAACAACAACAGCAGCAGAAGCAGCAATGACAAGAACAACAACAGGAACAACAACAACAACGCCAACTGCTGCATCCCAGCAATAACAACAACTAAAACATAAACATCAGGTTAACCCTTTCCGGCAACAGCGACGTTCCCGTTGCATTTTCGTTAGCTTAAAGAGCTGAGACCTGCACAGTGCACACTGGGCCGGATTGACAAATAAGTGGCATAAAGTCGAAAATTTAATTGAAGCAAATCTACATTTTTATTTACCACTGCAGTGGTTCAATATGACAAAGTGGAGCTTAAATTAAATTTAATCTTACACGACTAAACATATTTCTTAAAGAAATTCAATTATACATAGGGGAGAAGTGGTGGTTGTGGGCATGGGTGGGTTGTGGGCACCCCTACGTATATTTTCACGAAATGAAGATTGAGTTTTGTTGGTAATGTCATTCGCAAGAAATAACCCTATGTATAATTCATGCCAAATATCAAAGTGAACGGATGCGTTTTCTTTTGGAAATGAACGAATTGGTTTTTTTTGTGCTTGGAAAAGGTGAGGAAACCTTCTTTCAAACATTTTTAATAGTGTATCATTAGTAGATCGATTGGAAAGGTAAGTGTAATGCATTTTTATTTAGTCGAACTATTATGCTAAATGGAACAATATCGATTTAAACCAAAAAATTTAAACAAAAAAATTTTTTCATCACTTTTTAAAGTGTCTGCTAAAGTGGGTTGTGGGCACAAAAATTGAGGGTGTTGTGGGCACCCCTTTTTTTTAGTCAAATTTTTTATATTGTAGCTACTGTTTCTTGGAAAATTGTTCTAAAAATTTGTTTGGATCCCTCTAGAACATTCTTGTGATTTTCACGCTTCATTCTTGATTTTTCGGCTTCCAGAATTCAATTGTAACATCTGCGATCGAGCTTTTCATGTGAAATGTGTGGGCATGCGGGCAAGTTATTATACATGTCAAAATTGTGTTTCCGACGATGAATAACGCCTATGCAGGCTTTATGATTAATAAACTGTCATTTTGTTCATATTAGTTATGGTTTTTTTTTCATATTTTTCCATTTACAGCATTTTTTCCAAGGGTGCCCACAACCCCCACTAAAAAAATTTTTAGCTGAAAATACCGATTTTACAAAAGTCCATGTAACATTTTTTTGCGTAACGAAATCCGGTATGTTTTTATATGATTAGTTAGCTTAGGTCTCTAGCTTTACACAGATATCCATATATCCAAAAAATATGCACTAGGTCGGTAATTATAGGCCGAAATCAAAACTATGCCCACAACCGCCACATCTCCCCTACTTTGAGTACATGCAAAGCCATTAAGCCGATATAATCTGGGCAGTCTTATTAATTAACAAAAATATATATTGGAAATACTTTTTAGTGTGAATATTTCGAAAATAATATTTCCCGCACAGCGTTGCTTTGTGCCCCGACTTTACTACTCGCTAATCCGATATAAATCTGCTTTAAATATCACAACAAATTTTAAAATTAAATAGAGAATTTACAAAATCTAATTTGTGCAGAATAATCCCTTTCTCTTCCTCTTTTTGAAGCACGATATTTCGTGTTTTTTACTTAAAATTTATTTAATTTATCAGATTACCCAATCTTCCAACGAATGTTTGGTAAATTATAACTATAATTTTTCAATATTAAAAATATAAATTTAAATTTTCATTTTTAATTTTAGTTTTAATTTAATTGTTAATATTTAATTGACTTTTATAATTAATTAATTATTAGTTGTGAATTAAAGTAGAAAAAATTGAGGACATTCGAAATTGTTATGCATAGGAAAGTTTAAAATGTGTACTCCAATCATCATCTTTCAAACTCTTTATGGGCATTCTTCCCAGGACAATCGAAAGTGTCCCACTGTGCCACAAAGTCTGATGCACAACGAGCGCAGTCAACAATGACAGACGAGCAAATGCTCTGATGTGCGAGGGGCTGCTGGGAGGCTGTTGATATATGTCGCTTGGCTTGCTTGTTTGTTTGTCTCCGCTCCTCTCCCGCCCCCAGCACCACCAGCTTCACCTCCAAGGCAGGTGCTGGGGTCGAATTCGGGTTCGGGGGGCAACGTTGCTTGTCGTTGTCGTCGTCGTCATCGTTTGTCGCATTGTCAAGAAGATGCATGTTGCTTGCCTTGCCAACGCACTGCTGCCCTCTTTTCCCTTCCCTTGCCTTCCTTCGAAGCATCCCTTGGCTGCTTGTCTGCTCGTCTTGGTGGCCATCGCCTTGCAAATGCCCAAAGCCGCCAAGTAGTTGGAGGGGCGCATTAAATCAGCAATTGAAACAACATCACTCATGACACGTTTTGGCCGGGCTGCGATGAGAACGAGTCTGGCGTCCATTTTGTGTGCTCGTCGTGCTTAATTTGCGTTCACATACACACACACATGCACATATGTATATACCAGTAGAGTTTGTGTGTATTTGGGTGCCCCCTAAAGTGCATTTAGTTGCAAGCATTTATTGTTTGCGGTCAAATGTGCTGGGCAGGACGACAAGTCCGTCTGTCAGACTGTCGGTCATTGTCTTTGCTGCTGCTGCTGCTGCTGTGGTCCATTGTTGTAACGTTGCCCGGCCGCAAATGTGTGTATGTGTGAGCGTGTGTGTGTGTGTGGGCAACATATTGCAACGACATAAATGCATAATTAATTTGGCTTTCTGTGCGTGTACTTAGGCGAGTATTTGTGCGGGGATAACTGTTTGTCCTCAACTCGACTTCAACTTGATTCTCACGTGCAACTATTTGGCCCGGCCTTCGATTGTTACCAGTCGCCAGTTACCAGTCGCCAGTTGCCTGTTAATTAGCTCAGTCCACGCATGCGTTATTCATAGACGACAAAATTTGCCTGCATTTCGACACATTAAATCTCCTAATATACACATGTGAGTAAACTGCTCCAAAGCACTGTAAGCCAGAATGTGAAGTCTTTGATTAGAATAAGGTTGCCATGGGTTTTCAGACACAACCAAATTTTCTTTATTTAATTTTCAAGAGAATATGAAGTGAAACTTGTTATACTCGATGAATAGGAAATATGGTATACAGACTTTGTTACTTTTCATCATAGCACATTTAGTACAGATTTTGTTTTAGAATTAAAAACAATTGCAATGCAGCTTAACTATTTCTAACTCTAGTTAAGCTTGAATTTCGGATAGGAATATATTCATTCTAATAAAGAAATTTTGAATTCCCTAAATTGCCCTAATTTTAGAGATGCTCTCTTTCTATTTTCCCTGTTAATTCAATGTGCACTCGAAAACAAATCATTTGCATCTTGCGTCAATTAAAATTCTTTCAACTTTGAGAAAAGCACTTGAACGAGCCATTTTATTGCATTGCACAATTTATAGAAATCATGAACGATGACTGTCGGTTCGTTTGTCCGTCTGTCTGGCCGTTTGTCGATGTCGCTCTGCTAACTAGCAGAAAATGAAATGCTTTATGTGCACACACAGAGCTCATTAGTATCCATAATTTATGTCAAACTTCTTTATGTGAAGTGCCAGCAGTCGGGCATTCGGGAGGCATCTCCATCCCCATTCCCATCCCCAGCAACTAGACCGACTCCAACAGCCGCCCCACAAATAATATCGCATCCACCAGCCATTCCCAGACCCCCTCCCAGTGGCAATGGCAGTTTCAGTTCCAGCTACCGAATCGTCGCAGTCGACTTAAATCATAAAATCATGAACATACTTTTATATAGTAAGCGATATATACTCATATATTTCGATGCCGGCAGAGTGCGTTGCAAATAAATTTCACTTATGAGTTGAAATCGCGTTGTAATCGTTTCATTTAATGGGAAGCACGTGTGAAAGCTGCAATTTCTCAGAGGCAGCTGCTCGATACCAGCGAAGGGGGCAACTGAAACTGCAACTGTAACTGAAACTGAAATAGGGACATGAAAAGTGGGGAAGGTGCACGAAAATTGCAACCGCAGCTCATTAGTGTTGGGGCATCGATGCGACATGTTGCTGCCCCTTGTTCTCGGGGTGCCGAGTCAAATGTCTCGGAGGGACTGAAATAAGTGCGAGTACTTTAAAGTTGTCAGTTGTTTCGGTTCCCAGACGAGGGCTCCTCGGATATTTATAGGCTTCACACTGGCCAACTCTTCAGAGATTCGCTCTGGCAACAGATTTGCCAATGATTTAGCTGCGTTCAGGCGTCAAGTAAATCATAAGCCAAAGATTTTTCCTGCCCTTCACTTCCCTTTCCCTCTCCTGTTCTGTTCTGTTTTGTTCGGTTCTGTCTACATAATTTATGCGTCTCTTTAAAATGCCACTAGTCGAAAAAGAATGAAAGGAAAGGGAGCGGACTGTTTTTCAATTAAGGCAGCGAAATGCAAATTTATGCAAATCCTTGGCCAAAAACTAAGCAACATCCAGTTCCAAGCTGCGACCAGGACTACAGGACTACAGGACTATGGAGCTACCAGACTACCAGGACAAACTCACAGCTCAGTGGCCGGTCAGAGTACAGTTGCCAACGGCAATGCCATTTTGTGACATTGTTCTGCATAATTTGCACCTCGAGCTGCAGATCGTACTGCCAAACTACCGTTGGAATTGTGAGCTCCATTGCCACCGTTAAATTAATAAAACGTAAAATTTCCCATTTTAATATTTATGAGTTTTCGCGCAACGTTCCAACATCGCCACCGCCGTCAACGTTCCAGCAAATTCTGAATACTTTAACGCCAAGTTCCCTCTAAGAATAAAATCATAAGAAACCCAATTTTGTCGCAAGGCGGTCGACGGGTGCGATAAGGGGAGGGGAGGGGTTTCTATCTTTCACACCATTAACTACATTTCTCCGAAGGTGAACACAACGACAAGCGCCACAACAACAAACACAGCACTGAATGTAAGAGAAACGTAGGCAATTTGTAAGAAGAAACATTTTTTGCAGTATTTTTAAATTACTTTGCAGAAAGGATAACAAATCTCCACTAAGGACGAAAGATTTCAGCACAATTTACTCATATTTCAAATGTTGAACTGCAATTTTAAAAGTTGTTGATCCTTTGGTCTTTGTATAATAGAATAAATTCCTCAATTTAGAGACTTCTATTGTAATTAAGTTTATAATTGAAAGCAGTCAAAATTAACAACATTTTTATTAGAGCTAGAGACGCCAATGTTAGTTGGTTTCTGAATATGGAATGCAGTTCAAGCTCAAAAAATGTTGGATACACTTCTCAGTTACCCTAAGGATTAGCTAAGGTTATTGGCTCAGGGTTTTCTTTTCTGGTTGTTGTTGTCGATAGATCAACGGTGTTAAATGTTTTAACTTGCCTATTTAAATCTAAATTTAAAATTGTTTACTTAATTCGTATGAGAGTATTTCTTTTCAAAATTGAAAAGTTAAAGTTGAAATAGTGATAAATCAGAGTTGAAAACCTGAAGAGCAATTCATCATAAGCCGTAGCAAGAAAGGTCCACGATGACCCCGAAAAATCAATGCGACCAACTCAGACAAACAGTTAAGACTGTCAACTTGTACAAACAGAAGGACAATGCGAGCCAGCCAGCATTTTGGCCAACTCACGGCTTTCAATCAATCGGAGAATCTGACGTGCCAACAAATTTGGCTGTCCACTCTTCAGAATGCTTTCTCTCACTGCTTTCTTTATTTTTGCTGGCTGCCAAGGCCAAGTGATTCAAGTGCGCAGGTATACAGGTGTACAGGTGTGCAAGTTGTCAACGTTCACATCGAAGGCAAAAGGTGCGAGAGTAAAAAGTCATTTTTGTGTCTCGTGCCAATCGCATCGTTCATTTCCCTTAAATGCTTCATCGCCTGCCTGGAAATGCAAGAAATGCACGCAAGGCACAGCCAACAACACACCGAAGAAATTGAAAGGATGTATGTTGTGTGTGTGTGTGTGTGTGGCAAGGTCTGGTCGGTCAGTCAAGTTGTTCACTCGCTCATTCAGCTGTTGCCTCTTCTCTTTATCTTTCCCTTTCCCTCCCCGCTCGTGTTATGTTTAATTGAATGCGATTTCATTACGACAATCGGACTGTTGCCTCCTCCTCGTTCTCCTTCTCCGTCTCCTTCTCCATCTTCGTTGTCATCGTCCTACTCGATGTCCTTCTCGCCTGGTGCATTGGCAATCACAGCACGCCCCCGTCATTGAACGGGTTTCGGCTCGGATTCGCCATTCGTGTTCGTCGCTCGTCCTGGTCCTGGTCCAGCGGAAATTGAGGCATTATTGTGATTCAGTGATTTTGCTCTTTTGCGCCACATTCCTCGCACTCGACCATCCGGAGAGCTCCAAGCCTGCAGCTCCAGCTTGCCCGTCGCTGCCTTGTTGATTTTGGCATTTCAATGGGTTTTTGTGTGTTGGCGATTCGATCAGGTTATTAAGTGCACACACGCATGGCTCGACTTGCCATCCCCACTCCCACTCACATTCACATTCACACTCACACTCCATTCACAACGAGTCACACCCACCTAGTGGGCATTCAGTTCGCATTCAATTGCTTTGTCGTTCGTTGTGAGGTGCGAAACTAATTTGCACTGAAATTAGTTTTCTTTCTCTGCCGAAATTGACGTTGCAACCCCAATTTAGCTGCATGTTGCATGTGGAGCGGAAAAGCCCGCAAGAGACCAGAGCTGGACTGCACTAAACCCGGCCAATTCAGCGCGGCAGCTTCGCACATTTTTTACCCTGGCACCATTTTAATGAGCCGCACATGTGCAACCAACCGACGGACCGTCCGACTGTACGGCCGTCCGACCGTCATTCGGACAGTACACTGCACGTTGGCCTTGTTAGGCAGTTGAGGCCTTGTGTTGGATTCGAATACGAGTTCGAGTTCGAGTTGGCATTCGGTCATCGTCATCGGAGCATTAACAAGGCGTGTGGCGTGTGGCAAGCGGCATCATGATGTCAGTGATTAGTGCGGCATGCGCCGTGCGTTAGGGGATTTGCCCAGGGTAAAGACGGGATCAACTTTGCTTACAGAATCCAATCAAATATTGTTAATCATTAATTTCATTTCCCGAACTTGTTTCGATTCAATTGCGATACTTTTGAACATAACTGTCTACTATTGGATTTCAACCTCTGAATTTACATTTTTATTTAACTTTAGCTTTTGCTCCAACTGGAGCAATACATATGAAACCTGTCATTAATGAAGACATTCCTGATGTTGAAATCCACACGCTTCAAAGTAAAATGCAAGAATGCACAACCCTGAGCCCCACAGCAAGGACTCCTCCGTCCAGATGGCATCATCCAATCCACAACCGTACAGTCCTCCAGCCAACCGGGCAGAGACAAAGGTAGCGGAAGCAACTGAGCACACTTAAGTGAAGCGCGTAATCCGAGCCACATAACAAATGCCACAGAGCAGAGCAGGGAATGGGGAGAGGAGAGGAGTGGAGAGAAAGAGCAGCAAGAAAAATGTTGAGAAAATAGGATCAACGGCAGCTTTACACGTTTGCTAAAACCAAACACAGGCAGCCAACCAAAACTACCTCATCGGCACCAACTCTGGAGCTCAGGACTAACCAGGACGTCCACTGACCATCCTCGGGCCGAGCTAAAAGATTCTCAGATGAGATGTTCACTTATGGCATGGGAGGGTGGGACGAGGGGGATGTGCCAACGTTAAACTAGAAATCATTGCACGGTCACGTGTCAATCTCTAATGCTCCCCCAACAACAACAGCAACAGCAACAACAACATTAAAGCTTCTGGCCAACATTATACAGATGCTTCTTGGGGTTGCTGGCCAAGTGAAACTGTCAAAGCGCATTTGACTTTTGCATTGCCAAGAAAAACAATTTCTTTCTCTTTCTCTCTTTCTGTCTGCTTTTCTCTGTATCTGTATCTGTATTGTTTCCTGCATATAATGATGGCAGTTGAATAAGCCAAAATCATGCTTAATGCCCTCTGATATAGTGTTAAGCAGCGACCAAATGGCCAAAAGCCGACACTGTCTTTGGGTTTCAAATTACGGCTCTTAAATGTTGGCACTTTACTCAGTGGGTCATCAGGTGATTACCTGGCGTAGTTTCAGTCTCGGCTTAACGGCTCTCGGTTAAGTCCAGTTGCAGGAAATGCTTGCAACCCAAACTTCCATGACTCAAGGAGTTACTCGAGCATTTCGAAATAACTTTGAGGGTATGCCACTGAAACTGCTCAAATCTATTACAGCCGGACTAACTGCCAAAGGAGGTCAGCTTGTCAAATCTAAAAGACAATCTTGGCCCTCGATGAGGTTGTAAACGTTTCGTCGGATTGTGTCCCAACTAATAAAGCCTTAAACCGCTTCAAAAGTCACATTAGAGCCCCAGGCTCTATGTCCCTGCTGAGACAACAAAAAGGACAGCACTTAATTTCAATTGCTGCAATTAAGAGCAGCCCACATGTTGAGGGGGAAGGGGGAAGGAGTACCCCATTAATATGAGTTTAAAAACTTGATGGCTTTAAAAATGCGAACAAGAGCAAAGCCCAAAAGTTCCCAACTCACATGTCTAATTAACCAGCTATGGCTTAGAGTGAGGGCGATGGACCGAGCCAGGAAGAGGAAGCCAAGCAAAGAGTTGCCAGAGTCCTTCCCTGTCACATGTGAAGCTGGCTAAGCATCTTGCTGGCTGCTGACCTTTTTTTCTATATCACTAGCCACAAGCTGTGGCTGTGGCTGCTCAGGGCCAAAAGGCCAGACGCCGCACCTAGTTAGAGCGAACTGACGCCCCATGGCCTCTGTCTGTCTGGCCGTCTGACTGTCTGACTGGCGACTGAGGGAATCATTCAACCCTTAAATTGGTACGCAATGTCAGCGATGAATTATCTGCAACCTGCTAAACAAGCGAGCCAGGCGGGCACTCGAGCAGCCGGGCAATCAGGCAATCGGGCCAGACTTTGAGCCATTTACATGGCACGGCCAGAGGGGTTAAATGTGTGAGGGGTGCTGGGCGGAGAAGCTGCCAGCTTGCAGAGCTTTTGTCAAATGTCGGCCGGTGTCAAAGCAGCGCGCGCCGTGGCCATAAATCACAGCAGGGCCAGCGAATGTCCAAAGCCAAAAAAAAAAAGGGGGGACAAGCCCAGCACATTTGTGAAATAACTTTGGACCTCTTTAAAGTCAGCTTTGAAGCGAGGACTCTGTACAACTTAACGGGCAATGAACTCGAAATAAGTGAAAGGAAGAGCAAGTCCATCATCTCAATACAAATTTTGTTGGAAATATTTATCATTTTGCATAATACGTTATTGACACACAATCCAAAAAGTCACATAAAATAAAAAAGCTCATTGAATTTGTTGATAGTTGAAAGTAACTACTCAATTATCGTTAGAAACTATAGAAATAAATATGCGGTTGAATAGTTTCAAATTTACACATTAAATTGTTTTCAAAATATTAAAGGATTAATGAAAACATGAATTGCAATAGTAAACGGTGAATTTCAGCTCTTCTCAACATCGTCTCAGCTGCAATTTGGTCCCATCGACACAGACGGCAATTGTTGTAGCTTTCGGGGGAGGCTTCGAGTCAACTCAAGTGTAAAATTAAAACTCGAGCAATGAAAAATCATCAGTGTCAGCCCCACACTGCGAGACGCACTCATCCTCCATCCAAAGCCCCAAAGGGCGCTTTTTAAAAATAAAAAAAATAAAAGCGAAGAGAAAAAAGTAAAAACAGTAGCTACAATTTTTGTTTGAGGGGGATGCTGACAATGCGTCTGGGCGGGAACACAGGACTACAAAAAATATGAGCTACAGGAACGCCCAACGATCAAAGGCAGCAAAACTGCGGGCTGGGACTGAGGGATGGGGATGGAGAGGGGAGAGGGGCAGATTCTCCAGTCACTTTGACGAATGACTACACACGATGCAGCGGCTGTGAGAAGACGCCGAGACGAGGAGACGACGACACGATGACAACGTCAACGTCAATGGCGACATTGAAACCGGAAAATTGCTGCGGGTCTTTGGCAATTTATAAGCGACCCTCGCTCCACTCCCCCAGTGCCCAATTCCCAGTGCCCATTTCGCAGTTCCCGCAACGCATTTATTGATAACTTTTCTTCGAGAAAATAAAAAGGAAAGCTACGCCAAAATCCATGCCTAATTGAGACGATTAGTGGGCGGGCGCCCAAAAGACATATAGACACGCCCACACAGAGAAAATATGACTGGAAGAGAGGAGAGATGTGAAAATATTCGCCATGTCAGCATTGACAGAGTTCAGTGCTCAGTGAGAAGTCTCAACCTTTGACATAGACGCACCGTGTAATTTATAAACTACGGAGTAAATTGTGTTCTGTCGCAAGTGGCATTTGACCTACCCACCCGCACCCCCACCCCTGCCCCCACTTCCATTATCTTTTCCCAAAACTCGCCTGTCATTGACAGATTGCGCGTCATCACAAAAATATTAACTGTTCATTGGCACTCGCTGTCAACAGTTGCTTCCTGTTAGCCAAGTGTCAGTCGAATTGACAGCAGCTCGAATTCGGCAACAGTTGAAAAATCGGACAAATCAAATTGAAGTCTTCCTTCTACGGTTGATTAACGGTCGAAAATAATCGTAAGGAACAGCCAACTCGAAACTGTCGAAACTCGAAGCAATTTAATAAATCGTTACAGCTCAAAGTAAAACGACATTTTCAGCAGCAAAAATAGTTTTAGACCTTTAGATGCATTCGTTACACATATATAGTATAACTTCTGATTTCTCGCTCACGAACACATACAAATATCAAATGCAAATCCAGACACTCCTCCCCAACCATCTGTGGGGGAAGGCAACTTAATTAATCCGTCCACTTTGTGGAAAGCCCCAGCCAAAAAATGTCAATAGCACAAAACTCGCGATTTTCCAAGAAAATGGCAGAAAAATATGCCAAAAACAAAAATACAGCGAATGCGATGCAAAGAAAGTCAAACTTTTGCCATTGCCTTAGTCGGCGTCGGCGTCTTCGTCTTCGTCGAGGATATTACAAAATCCATTAAAATTCTATTTCCTGCCATCAAACTGCCCAAAGTTAAATAAAGCGCGGCAAGCGCTCGCCAGCCGTATAAATCGAGAAAGCGAACCGGCAGCTGAATCGGGAATGGGACGGAGACTGAAACCGAAAAATACATAATAATAATAAACGACGACAGCAAACAAACAAGCGGCAAAGTTTTTGGCCGCGCACTGCAACTGAAATTAAAGGCAACATACAGAAACTGCCGCTGACAAATCCTGTGGTGGGGGTGGGGTACTGGAGACAGGGAAGTGGGAGCGGGAGCGGGAGAGAAGTGGAGCGGGAGTTGAGTGCAGAAGTTGCAGAGCAGGCTAAAAGTTATCGGGACGGACTTTGGCTCAACTTGAGAGTTGTCGGAGCACTCGAAAGTGCAGCCGAACGTTGACTGCATTTTAAGGCAAATTAAAGTCAGTGCGCAATAAAAAAAAAATAACAAAAAAAGGAGCCATGGACATGAGTGACGGACTATAAGGTACCCGTGAAGTTTGAGTTACGCTTTAGTATACAGAATATTTACCTAGATAAATAGTAGTAGAATAAATCAGAGCAATCAGAAATTGTATTGCCTCATTTGGCAAATATCAATTTATCCTTTGTTACGTTGGGTAAAAATTTTGACATGATTCGCGCAAGAACAAGTTACTGTAACCTTATGAAGATGGTTTTATATATTTAAAAAAGGTGATTTATAATGTGTACAGCTTTTCATAGTTGAGATAATTGTAAAAACATGTTTTGATATGAATAAATTAATATCGAGCTGTGTTGTGGTGTAAAGCATATTTATTATAGTTAGTTGACTTATTAAAATAAAACTAAATCATATATTTTTAGAGTTGTGTCGTTTCGTTCTGAAAAAGTTCAAATGAACGGGTCATTAAGATGAACGAGTGAACTTATTCAGTCAATCATGAACTAAACCGATCATTTTGCAGCTGGTTAGTAATTTTTTAAAAAAAATTGTACATGTAACAATGCTTTAATTTCATACATATATTTTTAAGTTTTGAACAGTGTGAAGGGTTATTTTAATCCCAAAAAAAAAAAACAATTTCCTCATTTTGCTCATTTTCAATAAGCCAAGGTATAGGTATAACCCAAAATATTAAAAAATAATCCTTAATATATAATATTTTGCTGCTGTCGTCTATTCTTATTAATAACTTTAAAGACATTTCACATTCCACTAAAAAGAAACAGTTGTAGCCTATTCACATCGTTTATCTTTCATAAGCAACTGACCAACTGATCAAAATTACCTATTAATCTTTCATCGTTCATGACCAACTGAATAGGAACCATCTAGTTCATAGTTCAAGACCAACTGAATAGAAATCTTTCATCGTTCATAGTTCATGACCAACTGACCAACTGAATAACTGAACTAAATGACTGATTTAGTTCACGACCGAAAAATGAACGATTGAACTTATTCAGCAAATTGAACTAAAATGCCCAACTCTATATATGTATTTTATACTTTCCAGCCTAAGTTTAGGTTGACTTGTGGTTCGAGTGTTTCTCATATTCCGCAATGAAGGATCGTGCCCATGTCTAGTCTGGACTGTGCCCTGATCGCGTTTTACTCATTCACACTATCTGGGTCTGATTGATGTGATTTCACTATGGCCGTTTTGTAAACTTCCGGGGCTACAGGGTAACCACTGGCACTGCAGTTGGCAGGCCCAAAGCAAAGCTCTCATACCGAATAGCAAACCGAGTCCTAAGTCAAGTCGCATTAAAAAGGTATAAAGCGCAGTTAATAAAGTTGCAAGTGGTCGGTCGGTCGTCAGCATCCTCAGCTCGAGAGTCTGGGATCTGGATGAGGTTTGACATTTTTGTTGCTGGGTTCGTCGGTCTCCTATTTTATTATGAAATGCAGCGTCGTCGCCGTCGTCGTCGCCGTCATCATTGCTTATTAATCCCAAAGCAAATCCTGGCAGCTGCGTCGTCCTTCTCCATGGTGCTGTAACTCTCGTAGTTGTTATTGTGCCTGCCCAAGCATCAATAAATGTTCTACAATGCCAAACAACAAGCCCACAACAGAAGCGATAGTAATCCCCCAACAACAACAACAACAACATCCCGAGCTTTCGACATTTGCGCTTAGTTTGCAAAGCAACAGCAACAACAACAACAACAACGACTAGAAAAAGTTGCGCAAATAAAAAGCGTAGTTTAGATATAATGAATACAGCTTATCTTGGCTAAAATGAGTTGGCGTTGCAAGCGCTCTGACTCCCGCAACTCACGACTACTCGACCTCAAGCCCCCTCGATCTGTTCCCCTTTCCCTCCTCCTCGTCCCAGGGCAACACATTCTGCCTCTGTTTGCTGTATTGCATTTTTTTTGCTCTTTATTATTTTTTAGTCTTGACTCTTGGGTTGTGCATCATTTTCACCGCCATTTATTAAGAATTTTCCCATAGATTTACGTTTTACGTTTACGTTTTGGCGCATAATTAAAACAGAAATGCATCATAAGCTAAGGCGGTATTTCATTGTGTGAGTGCGAAAGAGATAGCTGTTGAGTAATGTTCACTAAGTAGCAACAAATACATATTTACATACCATAGATGAACATTATTACTCCGACGGATGAAACTAAATTAGATGCGAAATGAAAATTACTAAACGTATATGAAAGGAATATTCATACCGATCTACGTGCTCATCTTACAGATATATGTACATATGTAGAACTGTCAAAGATGTAATGCGGTTTGGGTCTTTTTTGGAACAGGATCAATGCAACACCATAAGAAGGCCAGATCAGCCACGGACTGCACAGCTGGCTAGCCGGAGCAGGCCATAAATTTGTAGTTGTCGCAACAAAAGTTCATTATTTTTGCTTGGCACTTGGTACTTGACCGGTCATCGGTGCATGGAGGCAGCCACATGCCAGTTCCAGGCGGAGATGGGCAACTTTTGCTACTGAAAATAAACAGCAGCAGTTACCCGTTACTCTTTGCCAGTTTCCAGCTGCCCGTTTGCAGGCCAATGAAAAGCAATGAAAGCAAAGGAGCCCATGGAACGCATTCACAAACAAGCACCCGGGAAACAATTGGAAATCTTTTTAAGTAATTTCCACACGTAATCCAACATTATTGCTGGTTTTAATACCCTTCCGAAGTGTTCTACATTTGGTACACAACGAATAGTGCCTAATGAGCGGCACATATATTTATAAAAAGAATTAGAGTCAACATAGGAATTAATTTTTAAGAAAATTTAAGATAATATCCGAGAATTTAAATAAACCTCCCGTCAGTCTGATGCAATCATTGTTAGATCAGAATAAATATAATATTATACTCAAGAAAATAAATGATAAATGAAGGAGAGTCAGCATGAGTATATTCCTTAAAATTTGCAGATACTCAGCTTTTATTATTGTCCTCTTTTTGGTTTTTCTTTAAGCCAAAATGAAAAAAAAAAACAGGAGACTGTAACTCGTAACAAATTGCAGATGCCGCATGTTTTTAATTCATTTCGGCAGTTACTCAGAGAAAGGCTTCTTTTATTTTTCGAAATGTCGAGTAAAACAATAAATGGAACGATAAGTGAATGGGGAAGAAACTGCAGATTGCGGAGGCTCATTCAGTTATTAAGCAAAGTAAGAGAATAACAAATATCGAAATGGTTGAATCAAATGTGAGCTGAATTAAATATGTAATTGCATTCGCCATGTAAAGTTGCATAATAAATATACGAGTTATTTTCTTATAAAGCGTCTCTTCGACTCAATTCGATAACTTAGCTGCATACATAAGTAAATTAACAAACAAGCCTTTCTCGATATCGACGACGATTGAAAACAATTTTCACGACAACTGCGAATTGCAAACGAGTTTCACAAAAGTGTCTGTAAGGATAATAGGGCGTCGAAAGGACTTGCTATTGTGTTGCTTGTGCCCTATTTGGTTTGTTACCTCGTCAATAATTTATGGCACACAGTTAAGTCGGGTCCTGATTGATGGGTGGTCCTGTGGCTGCCAGTGACAGTGCGTGGCTATTTCCCAGGCATGCGACAAGCACCTAACAAACGACAAATTAATATCATACTCCTTTGGATTTCTGGCACCACTTATGTATTATTGTGAATTTGGAATTACAGTTATTGTCAACCAGTTATAATTGTTAGTTAAATGCTCTTGTAATTACTTCTGCAACGTTTTCCCAGCTCGATAAGGGCTATTTTCCAGAACTTATGGAGTGAGTGAGAACGATTATCCGTAATTTTGAATATATCACGTCTATATGTCCGTATATATGTCCATTATGACATAATCTGTTTGCACACATAAACTATGTACCATGTATGTTGTTGTGTTAGTTCTCTAATTTTGTTTCTTCGGCCTAATGTTATCAACATACTACTGTAAACTTACTTGACTTGGCTTTTATTCTTTAACACCTTATTCAAAAGCGCTTGTTCATCGTGTTAAAATTTGTCAATCTAAAATGCCTAACTACTTTATCTTTGATCTTTACCAAAACAAAGTATGATTACTTATAAAAAAAATATAAAGTTTTATTATAATTATGTTATGTAATTTTCGATATTTTCAAGTAAATAACCAATTTTTGTTCAAATTCAAATTGTGCTTAAATAAATGTTTTAATTAGGCAATTATGACACATTTTGTGAAATGAATAGTCCAATTTGAAAGTCCGTTGAAAAGTCTCTTCTATGAATATAAACAAATGCTAACAGTAAATAATAAATGTCCAGGATCCAAAAAGCAACTCAACCCATAAGCTACCAATTCACTCACTCACTTACAAAGTTGGCTGGCTAGCTCATGGTACAGTCTCTCTTATTCATTTGCCGCCTTGGTAATTACGCTTAACTATCCCATTGTCAGAAGCAGGAGGGAAGTGTTCCAGTAGTTGAATTAAACATGCGACACCCACGCCAACGAGCTCAACCCCAAGCCCAGGCTCAAGCTTAAGCTCAGGGCAGGAAAAATAACAGGAGAACAGCTTGTGCTAGGCAGAAGACGCCTGGCAGGAAGTCTGAGCAACGTCTGGGGGATACGGTGGAAACAATGAACCCAGGAGACAACCAAATGACACTTAATTTTTCAAAATAGTCGAAGACTTCAGCGACAAGATCCCAGCCCAAGGTGCAGACTAGGGGGGCGACACCTTCTCTATGTTCTTAAGTGCAAAAATTTGTATAAGTAATGTGTGTGTGTGTTTGTGTGCGTGTGTATGCGTATACAGGGCGGACTGACGCCTTACTGCGCAATTTGTCGCCCGAGTAATTAGTAAGATTTAAATTGCTTTGCCCATCTCATCTTTTTTCCCCACACACCCACAATTCACTTTCCCGCCGTTCCGTTCTCCTGTCCCGCCACACTTAACGGTAAGGCAACACTTAGACTTCTATTAAATGCATTAAGTGCTTGTCGCTCCCAACTTTTGTCTAAGCGTTTCAATTAGTTTTCACAGTCGCGAGTTATCTCTCTGACTCTTTTAATTCCCCCCTCTCGCTCTCTCTTTTCCATTTGAGATGGCACAAGAGTAGGTTTATGTACTTTCGGCAACAATATTTGTCTCGAGCTCCATGTCTCGTCGCGTAATGCGAGACAAACGCGTTAAATTAGCACAAATTGAATTTTAATTACAAAAAAATTGAAGTATTTCATGCCTAGGGCAGGCTCCAAGCTGAACGACATCCTCGCGTTCTCCATCTCTCAATGATTTGTTTGTGGACATAAATGTTTCTTTAATTGCTGTGTGCTGAGGCTGGTTGTCTTACCTGCAATGAAAACAGAAAGAAAAGAAAAGTAGTACAAGTTAATAACAATTCATTACAATATTCTATTATTTTAAATGGGCAAAGAGATATTGAAAGTTATGTCAAGAAAGCTATAATACTTACTAAGAGTAAGTATGAAATTTATATAATTAACCAAATTGATCCTTTATTTATAAAAAAACTTTTAATCGGATCCAGGTTCGAGTTTGGGAGTTAGATATTGTTATATACTAATTCAATTTGATTATCTTAAAAGCTTGATCCGTACTGTTTATGTGAGCTTTATTTTAGAACCGGTTTGCAGCCTTGACGCTTTAGGGGTCTGTGTTCTCAGCAGGAATTATAAAAACTAAAACGAAAACACCAAAAATCCATTCTAGAATAAAAGAAAATGCATCAAAAACATAAGGAATGGTTGCACAGTGGGACAGAAGAACAAACTTTCACGATATGCTTGCCACAGAAAAACAGTTGTGATCTGAGCTTCTTCAACTGAAACAGCTGTTCAACTCATATTTTTGTAAATCATTTTTGCAAGCTTCTGGTGGAGTAAACTGTGGCACCGAAATACACAAAATACAAAAAATACTCAAAGTGTGAACCCAACATTACATTTTAATATCTAAACGTATCACAAAAACATCATTCCTTGACTTATTAGTACATATTTTATAATTTTATAGAAATGTTTTCAAGAAATTGGAGACCATGCGAACTGGACTTTACGAAAGAGCGCCTCTGGCAGCTGTCACTTCTAAAGGTAGAATACGCAAACATTGAATTGATGGATAACTCCTAATGGCTTTCTTACACATGTTTCCTATAGAGAAGGTGTAAGGAAGCTGACGTGGAAAAGGAATATATTTTGTACGAGAAACGCATTCGCTCCTACTCCCTCTGGGTGTTTCTTGTGCTGCATTCGGTTGTGACGCTAGTAAACATAACTTTGTTGCTGTCGACAAGCGAGGTTGGTAATGATCTATCTGGAAACTGTGGGCAGGGAAATAACTATATCTCTATCTCCATCTGTGTCAAACAGCACCCTAAAATGGTCTATTTCGATGTCGTCTTATACTTTTTATCTACATTGTGGATCGTTTTGGTGCTGAGTATCAACTTTAGGGAAGAGTTAGTGGAGAATCGTAGTTGGGTCGCATACGTAACCTCGGTGATTGCCGTGATGACATTGGTCGTAGTGGGTAAATACCAAAATAGTAACAATATAGCAATGGGGGTCGCTTATTAATACTTTCGCAGATTTAACACTAAATATGTATCATTACAACAAAGACGATTGGACAATTACCTCCACCTTTGACACCTACACTCTCTATATGATATATCTGTTTCTTCCAATATCCACTTTATTGGTACCGACAATTCTTGGAGTCGCTATATCGATAATCTATATAACGTATTACTTCTTCGAGTTATCTAGAGAGGGCGACCACATAGTGAAAGAATTGGATCATTTCAATAACATTGTCGTCAATTTAATCGACTACATTAGTTTCAATCTGCTTGGCATAGTTTTTCGCATAATGTCCGATATTACAATACGATCGTCGTTCCTCGATCGCCATCAGTACGTGATAGAGGACATTTCACTGATGGGAGCACGAAAGCAGGAGAAGATGCTGCTCCACAGCATTCTGCCACCCCAAATAGCACAGCCCGTCCAGGACGATATTCGCAGTCGCGTCGCAATATCCGGGAAGAGAATTTACTCGCAACGCACAAAGGAACACATCATGGCCATCCAGAATCACCCCGATGTGACCATCCTATATGCGGACGTGGTCAACTACACCCACCTAACCACAACGCTTTCCGTGCAGGAGCTGGTCACCCTCCTCCACGATCTGTACGCCAGCTTCGACTATGCGGCCTCTCACTATCGGACGCAGCGCATTAAATTCTTGGGAGACTGTTACTACTGTGTGGCAGGCTTGTCGGTAGTTGATCCCGATCATGCCAAGTGCTGCATCAATTTGGGACACTGTATGATCTGGCACATTCGGAATATACGGTTAGTACACGAGAATGATGTAACTTCGCTTTTAGTCTCTATTATTTCTGTACATTTTAGACGGACACGTAACCTGGATATCGATATGCGCATCGGAATTCACTCGGGAAGTCTACTTGCTGGCGTAATCGGCCAGGCGAAGCTGCAGTATGACATTTGGGGTACAGTACAGAGCGCGTCTGGTTTGTATTCGATATTTTCGATCGCTTTTCGATTTGCATTCTAGGTGAAGACGTTGTGATTGCGAATAAGCTCGAGTCGACTGGACTCGCAGGCCATTTGCATATTAGCGAGAGAACCCTCTCCTTGTTGTCGGGTCATCGCTATGAAATTCTGCCGGGAACTCAAGTGGCCCGTGAGGATCCTCTGCTGATAAAAAGCAACGTACAGACGTATCTCATTGCTGCCATCGACAATAACGGCGCCTACACCAATCTAGAGATGCCAACTACTTTTCATATAATCAAATCGGCTGAGGATGATAAGGATCGAAAAGATTATGTCAAGCAAGAGTTACGCAAGGAGTTTGAACTGATGCCAATCGGTGCTTTCTAGTATGTATTTTATGTTTTACATACCCCAAAAATCTATTACATTTTCCACAGTGATAGGAAACTATTCAGTTTCGGAAGCAGAAAGCCTTTGGTAAGAGGTAGTGATCGGCCAATAATTGGCTTTCTTTTGCTGGACTTTCAGGATCCTCGACTCGAGTATAACTATATAAATCAAACAGATTACATGCTGAAGTACAGTATTCTACTGTCATGGTGGGTTTATTTAAGTCTTCTCTATGTGCAAGCGGTCGACCATCATAAATTGAAGGCTTTAAACTATTCCCTGGACATCTTTTGTTTTACCTTCATAACTTTGATTCTTTTCATCGCCTGGTACAAACAGCTCTGCTATTGGCGTTATCGTACACGGCATGTATACTCACATTTCAGCTGTTGCCTGTTCTACATTGCCGATGAAATTCAGCGCAATCTCATCTTCCGGATCTGTATTTACATGGCCATCATAATAATGTACTTCATTGTTTTAATTCTATTGCTGGTGGGTTCTTAGGGTTCATTGATTATTCAAATTGTAATTATATTTTTTTCTGTAGATGGACTGTGATCCAGCTGAATACATTGTGCTCCATACTGAGAGCAAACTGTTTGGCTATGAGATGGGACAGAATTTTTGCTTTCATCCTTGGGTGCTCACCAAGATGGTCTGCCTCATAATGGGCGTGACTCTGATTTTCACAGGCATTCCTGTGATGGTGAAGATCTGGGTCAGCGTTATGGAAACTATTACTTACTTGATTATCATAAACTTTCAATTCGATTACTTGATTCACCATAGCATCCCAACCAATCCCTTCTTTGCACCGGAGTACGCACACGCCCTGTTCACGGTAGTCACATGGGTTATCTACTACTACATGGAGAGACAGGTTGAGTTCAACAACAAGATCAACTTTAAGTGAGTGAAAAGCCAAATGATAACCAGTTATTAATCTAATCGTATCCTCCCTGCGTTTAGCTGGAGAATAGAGCTGTTGAAGAAGCAGGAGGATGCTCACATTACAAATAAATCGATAACTATTCTGCTGCACAACATTCTACCCTCTCATGTTGGTAGGTCTGAAACAATCCGTAAGCCTCGTATCATTTAACAACTACTAAAAACTCTTTCGATCTATGCAGTCAATGTGTACTTAACCCTGGCGGAGAAACACGAGCTCTACTATGAGAGCTACAATATGGTCGCTGTCATGTTTGCCACCCTCAAGAATTTCCAAATGGACATGTCCCAGCTGCGGGTTCTTAACGAGATCATATCTGAGTTTGACACAGTCGTAAGATCCATAGTTGATCGGCAGTTACCCATTTCTCATGAACTCTCCTTTCCCTAGTTGTCCCAATATAAAAACGAATTCTTGGTGGATAAAATAAAAATTGTCGGCTGTACATATATGGCGGCCTGTGGTTTGAATGTACGTCACTCTGTTACCTCCGCTAACAGGAAAACCATCATCAGATCTCTTAGAAGGGAAGGTGAGCATTCTGTATATTTGAAGAATTCTATCGCATAAAAGTATAAATATATGTCTTCTTTTTTGCAGTTCATCGTGCTCAACAGTCTTTGGCAAAGAATAGAACCGAGTCGACCATCGAAAATGAGGAAGTGGTTTTTATTCTCACATCGTTTGCATTAGATTTAATGCGGACACTTTGGATCTGCAACCATGTGTATAGTAACATTCCCTTGGACAAGGAAATGAGCGCCGGAGACATGAGCATTGGCATCTCCAGTGGCGAGGTTATGGCCGGAGTGGTGGGCGCCTCCCAGGTCCACTATGATATCTGGGGAAACGCTGTGAATATGGCCTCACGAATGGATTCAACTGGGGTCGCGGGACGCATACAAGTGACCGAAGAATCGGCCATGATTCTGAAGAGAAGCGGCGTAGAATGTGACTACCGAGGCATGACATTTGTCAAGGGCCGCGGTATTTTGCCAACATATTTCGTTGGAATCGATCAAAATCTCGACTTCAGGCACACCGCGGAGGAAGAAGAGGAAGTCGAGTAATCTTTATCAGAACTTAATTGATTTGCATTGGAATTATTCATTAGTTTCGACGGCATAAATAGGAATATTATTTACTAAGAGGAGGAACCATTCAATCTATCAATGTTTATAGAGTATTTGTCAGTTACTCAATTCGCAAAATCATACAAATAAAAAATCAAAAAAATCAACAAAATTTGGAAAACTTAAAAGAAAATAGAAAAAAGTATAAAAATTTGTTTGAAATTATTCATTTCATTTATCTCTATGTCTTGAACCATCGAACCAAACCGTCTCCAAAATATTGGTGGTTTGATGTTAATATTTCGAATCTGTCCAGGATCAACACGTGTTCGATTGTTGAGCTAATATGTATAACAGTGGGTAAATACAATCAGGAGAACATTTCTTTGGCTACCCTTCGAAAATCACCCTCGGCGCTAATACTTTCAGTTCTGAATAGAGAATCGAAAGCCAAACATGGGCACGTGTTGATAGGTAAATATTTGGTCAATATATGCGTTACACTTGCGCGGGAACTGAAAAGTTATTTGCCCAAATCTTTGGCAATGCGAAAAGCAAAAGAAAGACCAAAGAAACACAGGCCAGCAGATTCCATCAAAAGCGCACTTAATTATTTATATTTTCTTGGGCGATGGTTGATTAAAAGCCATGAAAAGCAAATCCCTCTGGACAATTGACCGTCAATTTAATGAGGGCCAGAGAGTTCTTCTTTGACACATTCGAGGAACACACACCAACATACATACTTCCCAAGGGGGAACTCGACTGAACGACCTGCCAATCAGCTGTAATTGAAAGCGCGTTTAATTAGTAAAACTAACTTTGGTTAATTTCGTGCTTTAGCTCAAATTTTGCAATTAATGTGCAATATAGCGCATTCGCATTCATAAATGCTGAGTCTGTCAAAAATTGTCCCGCTGTCCCTTCGTCTGTTTTGTCGCTATCGAGGCTGTCAAAGCTGTCGTAACGTGGCACTTGTCAAAAATCCAATTAGTCGACGTTTTCGCCATTTGCATTGACAAATTTGTGAGCCCTAATGAGATGGGAGGGAGGACGATTCGCCTGGTAGACATCCCATGTGGTTTAGTCAGGCCTTGCAAATGTCCTCGATGTTAATGAGAAAGTGTTGTGCAATCATGAATGGCCTTGACAACAAAAGGCAATATAATGTGCTCATGCGATAAGAACAAATACCATTTCAAGGCATCTCATCCTGCAATGTATGGAAAGATCAAGGGTATTCAGAATCAATTTACAAAAGAAATTTCTTTTTTTTTTGTTCATTTGTTGTTTTGTTATATTCATTTAATTTGTTGCGAATATCGAGTTGGATTAAAATAAATCTATATATTGGATATCGGTAAAATACAACTTGATTTATCTTGTATGTTCTATAAGTTAACGTTCTGTTGCTTACTGCTGTTAAACTCGACTCGATAATAAATAATTCAATAAAATTTAAGTCTTAAGTACATATATTTATATCGAAATAAATGGTAGTCCGACCGATTAGTTTTCGATGCCTCTGATCAAAAATGAAATTATTTATTTCTTGTCAGGTCATCAGTAAGTCACAGTCAAAGACGACCCACTTTCTGGTGGATTATTTGAGGAAATCGTAGAGAGTACAAATTGCATTCATATTAAAGAGGTCGATAGAAAGGGTGGGAAAGAGGGACATGACGATAAGCAATGGGCAATGGGAATGAAAATGAGAATCGACGAATGTCAAGACGTGCTAAATGGGCAAAAGAAAGTTGCAATCAAAAGCAAAACTGCAAGATGTAAGCACTCTGCTCTGCAGTTTGAAAAGAGAGCCGTCTGTGTCGCCTGTCTATCATTTGGTCAATCAGTGGCACTGCCACGCCCATCGTCCCCCTTACGACTGCCGACATGCTCTCGGACTGCTGGTCCACATTCACATCCACATTCACATTCATCCAGGCAGCTAAATGTTGAACGCAGTCGGAGCGTGCAACTGTTTCCAGTTTTGGAGCAACGAGGGCAGTGGGGAGCGTGGACAACTCTGCAGATGATTTGGTGGCATGGCGCGTGTCCAACGAGATGTTTCCATTGTGCAACTGCTGTTGCTGTCGAGCAGGCAAAATAGTTGGCATCTCTGGGCTTCTCTTTGCTTTTTGGTCATAAACTTTGCTTACGTGACAACTTTAGTTTATTTCTTAAGTTGAACGAGCGCATTATGCGTCTCAGTCTCAGGACACGCTGCCAGGACTCTGCCCAGAATCGGCAAGCGGCAGGACTCTGGCTCTACAGCTTCGGCCACGAGTCACCAGGAGGCTGACACTCTCGGCGACGACGTGTTGCTGTTGTACTTTTAACAAAAATAAAGTAAAAACTCTGTAGTCAAGAGGGCACGACTACGAGATACCCTGCGCTCAAGTCCTTAGGACATATTTACTCCAAAATATATTCGAAAAAATTAAGACTGAGGATAATCTATTCTTGCAGAGCTTTCAAGCTAAAGCCCGATTCTTATTATTAATGGGCGAAAGGCGAAAGATAATGGCATTTCAAATTGGAAGACTTTGGCTCATATAGACTTAATCGCCATAATGTCTAGGCTGTTGATACTGATCCAGAATATACACATAAATATTTGTGGTCGGAGATGCCTCCTTATGCAAGAAGACTCTCACAAAACCATTAAGCCAACTTTAATGGGTAGAAAACTGCAACAGTAACTGAAGCAGTAACATCGTGATGCAAGCCAGCAATTTGTGCCAGTGGACATAACACATGTCCTGCTGTCTTTAGCAAGGATTCGTTAAACAATATATATTTTAAACAATATATAAAAGTGGAAAAAAAGCGTTCTAAAATAATATCAACATTTTTTATAGACAGCGGAATTTCGATTATTCGATTATTTAGTTTATGTTAGCACAGTCAAATTTTAGAAACTAAAATATTATAATTTATGTATCTCCTACCATTATTAAGCCTTGCGAAATTTGATACTCTGGCAGCGCTTTTTATTATATCGAGAGTTACATATTTCTCTCTCGAAACTTTCTGCATTTTACTTGATTCTGGTTCCATTTTAGGGTCACAGCTGGTCCCATCCCAACGAAAACTCTTTAAATATATCTATCTAGGTATTGAGAAAAGGACGAAGTTGAATAAAAGGAGGCGGTAGGGAAAAACGCTTTACGTACGAGTATAACCTAGATTTGTTATGACACAAAATTATTACGAAAAATGGTTATTACCCCGTTTACGTTTGAGTGAACGCATTTGTACGTGTTGACAATTTGTTAGCTTAGATAATGTTACAGTTGCAACAACAACAACAGCAGCAACAACAGCAACAACAGCAACAACAATAGCAACAATGCCTCGGGCAACTGTTCAGAGCAAAATTATAAAAGGGACAAAAAGAGTGCCATCATCATTGCGTGCCTTAGCTTTGCTTTTCTTTTCGTTTTCTTTGCGTTTTTGCCATGACAATTTTATAAAATTCGCTTTGGCTTTGCAAGGGTTAGCCACATATACATACACATATCTATATAGACAACACACACACACACAAAGACGCACAGCGGGTGTGACAGTTGGTCTGTGCGTGTCACAAGCCTGTCATTTTGGTTGCCACGCCCACATCAGCGCCTCAACATTGCCGTTGACATGTCGGAATTTTAAAATTCTTTCATCGCATTTCGTTGGCATGGAAATTGTCAAAGTTTAAAGCTGCCCGGCCGGGCGATTTTCTTCGTTTTTCTCTGATTGCCACAACAGCCAGCTGTTGCCGTTCGTTTAGCACCCAGACTCCCAAACTGAAATTCATACTTTAGCTCAAATCCCAACCGGATCCAAACTCTCCGCAACTGAGCGCCAATTTTATTGTCACGCTGATTGTCACAATCAGTGGTATTTGCCTTTGACCAAACTGAGCTTCATTGTTTGGAGTTCTTCTATTTCTTTTTCCAATTTTTGCTTCTTTTTTACAAGTTGGTCTGGTGTTTGGCCAAAATTGACAGCATTTGTGCAAATTTTGGTTGAGTTTCAAGTTTTAAAATAAATTTGGTTATGGTTGTGCGAACCGAAATCCAAATGGGTAAACGAATAAAAAAAAATGGCATAAAAGTAAATGCGAAATCTGTCGCGTAGCGAATCGGGTTTAATTGGCAGTTGGTTTTCTTTTGGTTTGAATCTAGTTACTGAGCTGCATGTCAATGAGTAAGAAGAGTTTGTTGCTAAAACTTCTAATGGGAGAAAAATTAAAATCTAGATGCAGGAAACAAACATAATTTAATTACACTAAATTAAATTAAGAAGAGCAATTGTTGTGAACAGATTTATTAGGCCAAATTACTAATTAACGTTAACTACTATTATTACCTATCATTCTACTAAATCGTAACAAGATCGGACAAATAGAAAGGTGGTAATGGCTGATTTGTATTTTTCAGCAATTTAAGAGCCTAAAAGCATGCAATAAAAAATATTTTCAATTTAAATAAGTAACGGGATGCTATAGTAGAGAGCTCGACTATAACCTTTCCCACTTGTTTTGTATACAGACAAGCTAAAATCTAAGCCAAATCTAAACCATTTTATCATATAAATTATTTATGATTCTTACATTTTATTTTGAATTTTTTTTTTAAAACAAAACGACATATTTAGTAAAATCTGGTTTGATTATTTGTTAGATCTAATGATCAAAAAGACTACACTATTGGCCAGATTAATAAGTACATTTTTTTTTACTAAACCATCTATTGTAAGTAGGTCAAGTCTACACAGTAAAAAAAATGGAAAGATCGTTTAAATGCCGTTTGAATGATGTAAAACTGTCCTTAGCCCATTTACCTATTCAAAATTTCGAATTTATGTAAATGTCAATATTTTCAAAAAAATGGGTGTACTTATTAAATTGGCCAGTAGTGTAATTGGTATATATTATTCCTATAGATTGTGAAAAGTTAGAATTTTCTTTCTGATTTTCACTAATTTAATTATAATTAAAATAAACAATTTAATTGACACTCTGTTATTGAGAATAACAAATAAGTGTGCACATACATATGCATGTAAGTATGTTCTGCCTGTAAGTGACTTGCTTAAAACCCCAACGCTTTACTAGATTTCACATTCAGTGTTGTATTTGCGTTGCCTCTAGTTGGGGAACTTGAACACGCGGCATTCCGTCGCGTCGCCCGAGAGCAAACAAAACTCTTAACCATCCAACCACTTCTATGACCGAACATTCACACATGCACCCACACACACACACACCCACTATGGATACGCACAACAGCAGCGTAATGCGTACTATCCTGAGGGTATTGAATTAATGTCAAATTAGACTTCAAAATGCGTGTAAATTTCACGCGCAGTTGCAAATGAGAATTATATGTATGTGTATGTATAGAATGAGTAAAAAAACTTTAAACCACAGAAATAAACAAGAACAACAACAACAACTGCAACATCATGATACATAGCAACGGCAAATTACAAAACCCACAGGGATAACAGAGCAGAGAGATGCTATAAAGTGTCTATCTCTGGGTCTGTCCTGCTCTGCGTGTCCCTTATAATCTCACCCACATTTTGTAGCCTTGAGCGAGCTTTTGGGTTCTTTCTTTCTCCCCCTCCCTCTCTCTCTCTGTCTCTGTTTACAACAATTCTTGATGCACACATTTTATTCCTCATTTGTTTCACCCCACCATCCATCAGACACCACGGCTGCTCTAGGCAGGCACAGGAGAACTTCTTCTGCAGCTTTTAAGTGTTACCTTTTGGTTATTTCTGCGTGCCTGGTGATGTGGGAGAGGCTCATTACCATCATCACCTGAACACCAACTAGCACTTCGCGAGTGAGAGAAAGATTGTGAATGTGTGCTTAAGTTGTCTCTGTTATTGCATCTCAATGCGGAGGGAGAAACCAAAGTGAAAATCTGAGCATCGAGTCCCGCTATTTCACATACCTTGTGGTACTTGATATTTGCACCTTGATTAAGCTATCAGAAAGCTCTGCGAAAGTCCCAAATTGCTTTTTATTGGGATTAGGCTGCCTATCGCAAGAATCAACTGAGTAAGTAAATTCATTTGGATTCTCTATTATTCCTTTTATCAATATAGCCCACGATTTGTTTCAAACTCTTTTGGCTTGTTTTAAAATAATTTATATGTAAAACTTAATATTATTCGTCACAATATTGGATATCAGAAATGTTGGGGCATGAAAATGTTTTTGTCACTAGACTTTTATCTCGTAAAGAGGTTTTATTATGGTACGCAATACTCACAAAAATGAACCAACATAATCAGAATCAATGCCTTGAAGATCAAAACGAAGAGATATTAAGCAGGCAGCCAACAAAACAGCTTCAAGGAGAGAGGAAGGAGACAAGCGGAAAAGCTGCCACAATCCTGAGTTGAATGACAGCGTTCTCACAAAACGAAGACATTTGAGAAGCAGGAGCATCAGCTGGGCGGGGGAAGGAAAATGCAAGTCTCTTGTTTGTGCGCGAGTGTGTGTATTCCTTTGTGTGCATGTGTGTGTGTGGCTTTGTGTATGTGCGGTTAGGAAAGCTGCAAATGCGCTTTCAGTTGATTAAATTAAATCGCTAAAGCAGCAGCCAGAGTTGCATCTATGAAAAATGCAGTCAGCCCCCAAAGGAGTTGCCCGGAGGGGCGTGGCTGCGGCCAATGTACTCAGCGTAATGGCGACAAAGTCGCAGCGAGAACGACAACGACCGCAACGTATTTACCTATTTTTTGTTTTTATTTTTCTTTCTCTTTTTTGGCTGCCTGCCTTCCATATGAAGACGTCGTCAGCAGCATCTCCACCTGCAACCCAATTGTGATGCACACACAGACACACACACACACACACACAAATACAGGAGCTGCCCTCGCTGCACTTCCGTTTCCTGCTGCTTTGGTTTTGCTTCGGCTTTTGCTCTGCGCTTCGCTTCAAGTATGTTTCCTGCTTGCCAATCTCCTTTCCTTCTCTTTCCCACCCATCTTTGAGTTGTCCCTTTCCTCCTGACCCTTTTTAAACAATAACTTATCGAAGAAAAGTCGATTCGCTGTTGCTGCAATGGTTTTTCTTAGAGCCTTGTCTTGTCTTGGGGTTGCCAGCTCTTGAGTTTGTCTTCAGGTTTCGCTTCGCCAGCATCGTGGGATTAGAGATTTTTGTCAATGAAGGTAATTTGCGGAAGATTTTGTCTAGAATTTCAATTAGATTGACGTTTTCTTGCGCTGCTTTCGCCTTTGCTTCTGGTGCAACTTCTGCGCACTACAAATTTATCTTATTTTCACAAACAGCAAAGAGAAAGAAATCTTCCAATTTGGGGTTGCTAGTGGCTGTTTCGGTAAAATCGCTTTATGGGATTTCACTCGTTTGAATTTTTTTATGTTTTCTTCTTTATTTTCTGCTGCCCAAGTTGCGTAATTAATTTTGAGGATTAGTTTTTATAATCTTTCTGGTTTCGGTTATAGGTTGATCTTCCCCTCAAACTCATATTTCATCAGCTTGAGCATTATCCAAGTTAGGACTCTCTGTGACCCACATGACAACTCGTAAGCTAATTAAACCGTCTTACTCATACTCGGTTTGCCTGCAACAGCCCACACACACAGTTAACCACGATTCAGAACTGAGCCACTTAATGCAAGATGCAAATGACTTTATTAACTTTGGCCATAACGCAATCAACAACTTGCAAATGCCAAGCGATAAAGCCCAGCACCAGCACCAGGAGCAAGCCCAGGCCATGGCTGGAATATCAGGACGAAGAGGCCCAACGCCGGTTCGCATTCGTACTCTTTCACAAGGCCAGCACGTGAGCTGGTATCAGAGGAGTGAGCTCCCCCTTCCATCCTTGTCCACCCTTAATGCAATGGTTGCCATAAGCCGCGGGAATTATCAGTTGGCAAAATTAATGCTAATTACTTGAAAAATATATGAGCGACGTTTGTCGGACTTGGCCGAAAGGGGTCTTCATCGAGCTTCTAAGAATGAAAAAATGCGAATTCTCCCCGTTCAACTCATCCGCTCTCTCTCCAACCCTGCAAACGTTTTGTTGCATATCCGTTGTGCCAAAGGAAAATGCATAAAATATGAAACAAATGCGGTGCGGACATGACAGTCCAAGGAAAAAACTATTCAGCACAGTGGGAGCAAAGTAACTTTTACTAGAAATAAATGCAAGTTGAAATGTCTTTAGGGTTGTCTAATAAAAAATTTTGGACTTATTCATTGCTGAATCTCATTCATATACTGCAAAATGATGTTGTAGCAAAATATAAATACATTATTTTTTTTTGCACTTCATTGAGCAGTGGCGCCCATGGTGCTTTCCGGGCACATCCGTACTCATAATGAATAATCATAAAAATTGCATAAATTATGTGCCGACGCCGTCTTGCTTAACGCCTCCGGCGGCAAACGGCAGACACAGCGAGTCCTGTGCCAGCTCCGCTCTGTGGGGCAGGCTGGTGTTGGTGGTGCTGGTGGTGCTAGTGGGCCGAAGGAGTGGATTGGACCAAGTGCACTGTATAAATGAAATGCAGAAATGTAAATCTAAAATAATTTACGCGTCTTTGTTGACTGCAGTTGCCGTTGCTGTTGTTGCTGTTGCTGTTGCTGTTGTTGCCGTTGTTGCGACTTTACAGTGGCCATAAAAACCTGCCGCTTCTTTCAGTTTCCTTCTATGTATCTGCGCCCCGTTTGTCCGTGCGTCTCTTTTTTGACTACTTTTTTGCACAGCTCTTTGTTTTTTCATGGCGGCCATAACTGTTGCCACTGTTGCAACAAAATGGCGTCATCGCGTAGCTGTTGCTGTTGCCATTGCCGTTCCTGTTGCTGTTGCCGCAGCCGTTGCTAGATTGCTTCGCATTTGGTGCTGGGCCCTTTGGTTAGCTGGATGTCTGGATGGCTGTTTCGCGGGAGACGAAGCAGTTAGAGAACAAGGAGATATGCGCACTGTTCTGCATTTACATTTATGGCATGGAATAATCCATTATCAGGCATTTTGCAGGTTGCCTAGGCAAATAATACCCACAAACAGTCCCCGCAGCTCCCCTCACATAGATATACTCCCGTCTATATACGAACAAGGGGCAGTTAATCCTTTGGCTTTTAGTTTAAAAGTGGCTTGGACTAGCCAGATTAATTTGCCCTTGCCAGTTACCTTTCCAGGAAGTAAGATATTCAAGACTAGACTGTTTGCCAACCGGTTCAGGTTAAAATACTAGCCAGGATAACATTTTTTCTCAACTTATTTATTTTAAGACCAACTGACTTGCTTCGAATAACAATATAAACTAGTAGAAATCCGATTTGTAGATGCTTAATCATAGAAGTATTAGATAATATATATCCTGCAAGTGTTTTGTGCGTTGTTGTATGTTGTTATCAATAAATCAGACCCACAGTCAGCTAAAACTTTCCAACAAAAACCATTTTAAATAGTATACAGCTTTGTTACAACTCGCTATCAACATGAACGATTGTAATAAGATATGACTTTATCCCAAAAACATTTTTTTTATGAGACTAAACAAATCTATTTGATATAACTGTTTTTCTATAGCAGGTATTGTTAATATTAAAATAAATTAACTGATAATTGTTTAATTAATATTAAAAATTGACATCGATTAAATAAATGCTAAGAACATTTATGTCTAAATAGACAGTGAAACGGAGAGGGGCAATAACCAAACAAATGACCTGTCAATTAAAACTATAATTAATTTAAAGAGTATGCACAGCCAAAGCAAGTCACACACCAAATCACGCAAAAATAAACATATAAAAGGGCTCAAACACCATTTATAGCCAGGTAATCAAACAGACAACTGTCACCAACATTAACTTAAAAAAGTTAGTGAAATAATTAATAAAAAACCTAAAATCACATCCAAACAAGATTATGATAAAATACTGATAAATTTTAGTACCTGAAAAGTAAACTAAAAATAAAGATAATTTATAGACTGGCTATTGACATTTGAATTTAAAATCGATGTATACATAGTAAACAGAATAGTATATCCCCTAATACTGGTTTATTTTCATTCATTTTCATCACGGTTTTCAAATGCAAAATTGTCTACTTCACTCTTTTTAATCTATACTTTTATTCTAGTGCAACAGAAACCAAATCATAAGGTCATAAGTAGTCTATACGTCTATACAAGCTCACGCCAAAGTGAGACAAATCCTATGAGAGATTTGCGTAATTATTTTAATTGTTTAATGTCATGCGGTAAGGTTTTTCCAGTGTGTGGGTGTAGTAACTACATGACTGTGCGAGTGTGTGAAAGTGTGTGGCAAATCAGTGCAGAGCGTGTTAGGAGAGACACGTGTTCGGGACGGGGAGACAGAGCAGACAAGGTGGACAGAGGATGCAGGGGGGGCAGGTGGACTGACGATAAAACAAATTGCGTTCCACTTGTGTTGGTGTTGTTGTTGGTATTTGTTTGTTTGCTTGTTTGTTTGTCTATTTTTAATGATTAATGAGCCAGGTGGCTGACGCACCTCACACTGGAGATGTTGCCTTCCTTCTTGCCATGTAACATAAGTTGACACTTGCGGTTTTTGTTGCACACATGTCCAGGGCAACAACAACAATTGGGACAACCAGCATAAATATGTAGTTGAAAAACTTTCCTGTGGAAGTGTAGCTCTAATGAGTTTCAGCTACCAGCGGATTGTCAGGTGCGAAATTTGAGCACACGGCTGACTAGTTGCTCTGAGCAAATGTTTGGGAATCTGCTTAATGTCTTCAGTCTCTAATTAGTTGCCAAGAGTTTGTAGAAATATTCCTGCCAAGGCCTTGACCCGCATAATTTTAATAAAGCAATGCATTTCTATAATTGCTCTCAAAAGTAGAGCATGTGCTCTCATTTGCCGGAAAAACTAATTATCACAAACTCATTGGATGGAAATAAGTATAAATATTTTGTGCAGAAATAAACTGCGAGAAATTTGCTAAAATGCAGACGCACATACGACTATATAAACACACAAAAGGCACATGCGTTGGCATGTCCTTGACTAGCTTTTTTATTGTGGGCGACTGTTTGGGGGCAGGAGAAGGAGCTGGGGCAGGGGCAGGAGCTGCTTCCTGACTCGGCACGGGTTGTTGCGTTGTCAATCATGCAAAAACTGCAACCGCTGCATAACCGCTGGTTTATAATAGCTTGTCGGCCACGACCAGAAGCAGGACCGGCAAACATGCCGAAAGAGAGAAACTGAAGAGAGAGAGAGAGAGGGGAAGGAGGGAGGGAGAAATTCTACGTTGACTGTTGCCTGGTTTCGGCAAAAGCTTTTCAAACTTTTTAATTATGCAGCAAACAGAAAACTTTGTGGTAATTTCGTTGCAACAGTTGGCCCGGACGAAAGGATGAAGGACCGACAGGACGGTGACGTCAACGTCAACGTCAGCAGCAGCAGCAGCAGTAGCAGCAACAGCAGCAGCAGAAAATTATTGCCTGGCCAGGTTGACTAATTGAGTTAAGCGTGAGGCAACAGGAATCGCGATGGGCGATGGGCGTCCTCCTTTTGCCTTTTGGCAATAATAATTTGCCAACAATTTTAAAGTGCATCAATCATAATTAGTGACCGGCATGTTTTTAAATGAGGTGTACGACAGTGTGTGCTTTCCGAAAATGAGGTCGAGACATTGCCAAATGCTGCAAAATTGTGTCAAATTGCCAGAATGTTTAGCATTTAGCACAACGTGAGAAATGCGCAAATTACATGTTTAATTGCCATAAATTACACATGCTAAACCATTTTCATCTTAAGAATGAACAATTAATTTCTCTTTGACTTGAGTTATGTACTTGGTGAACATCGTCGACGAATCTGAAGAAGCTGGAAGGTAAATAAGTTTCTTCAAAAATTCATCGCAGTCTATTGACCCAATTTATTGTCCTGATCAGATGTATATATTCATTAAAGAATTTGTTTGCAAGAATGTGACAATAAATCTTGATATAACGTAACAAGAAAAATGCATAATAATATAACAATAAAATGCAGCTAGCGCTATAATTTTTTTTTTTTAGTTTTAGTTTTTAAGCTTAACTATCAATGTTAATAAGTAAATAGATAAATAAATAATACTAAAATAAAAAAGTTTTCTGTATTTAAAACTTCACACTTCAAGCTTGATTTCTTCTTTGAAGTTGGCAAAATCTAGCAACTCGATATTATTTCAAGTACGATATCTTAAGTCCAAAATAATAAATATTTTTGTATTTGTAAACATACAAAACTTGATTTATATTTAATAAAAGAAATTAAAAAAAGGCGTTTAGTTAGTGTGAAAATAGCTGTAGACTGGCTATATGAATTATTCAGTTAAATATTACATATCTTTATTTCCCAATGTCTAACACCCGAGTTTCAAATTTATGCAACGGTTTTTCGTACCCATTTCTAGTAAACTTTGAAATATACCTTAATCAAAATACTTTTCTCTTATATCAGGATTGTTGATACTACTTAGTCACTAGAATCTTATGCTCACTATCAATTACTTAAACATATGAAACAATTTTGAGCAGAGTCCGGCTAAAGAAAGAAAAATGAGTGCGTATTTATTTTCAGCTGCATACTTTGCATTTAGCAACAATGGAAAAGTAAATTAATCGAACGTGAAAATGTGTTAGAGTTGAGTTTCAGTACTTATGAATATTGAATATATATGTATCTCTGTTAGCCAACCACGTGCATCTTTAGCAACAAACTTGTGCCATGCACTTGCTCCCAAACTAATTAAATTACACAATTTCTGTTTTTGCTTCAGCGTCTGTTGCTTCTCCTTTAGCAGAAACTGTCACACTGCTGAATGTCTTTGTGTTGTGGCTGTTGCTGATGATTCTGTTGTTGCTGTTGTTTTGCATTTTGTGCTGCTAGTTTGGCTCAATTGACGTCGCCCTTCATCACTTAATTGAGTTCTTAAGGATTTTGCATGTGCCGCGCATTAGCGCATCCAAGCGCAAATCCACATCCCGCTGACATGGCTCACATTGCCGGCAGCAGCAGCTCAGCAGCAGCAGCAAAGTATCTCAATTATGAGAAACATTGAGTGAGAGAGTGAGTACGAAAGGGAGACAGAGCGAGTTGCATATGCAATTGCATTGATTCAGTCAGCGTCTTCGTCGACTTCTTCGATACGCTTGTTGGCAACGCCAGTGTGGCATAGCGACGTCTGTGGGCCACAACATACACAACAGACTGTGGACTGCAGACAGTATACAGGCGTTATTGAGTTTTGCAATCAAACGCATTTCCGCAACTTCCTTTTCTTGGCTGAAGCTGAAGAATGAAGGGAAACAGGCTGCCTCCCCAATCTTACTCAAATGAGCGAGAAAATGCTTCATTTAGCAGACAGCCTCCTCGGCGTTTGCGAAGTATCAAATGCGACAGCCCCCCACATAATCGTCCCACATGAGATTCTGAGCCAAAGCTGTACATATCCCATATTATCTGTCTGTCTTGGCTCGGCTCGTCTCGGCTCGGTCAGTTGTCCAGTTCAACTTAAGTACAATTTGGTCAATCGGCTGTACCTCGTTCGCTGTCCCTTCCCATTCATGCGTATTGATAATCTGAATCGCTTGAATGCTCATTTACTCAACTTGAAAGGTAGCCCGAGCCAACCGAGACCGAGTCAACCCCAAGTCCGGAACCCGACTCGAACTCGGAGTTTTTAATCATGCGTCGTCGGTCAGTGGAGTCCTTGTCTTCCTTTGGCCGTTTGATGTAGGGACGTGGCTTCAGTTCAGACTCATGCCCCCCACATGAGTGTATGAGTGTTCATTTTGGGGCTCTCTACCGTTTATAGGCTTCTTTCTGGCCATCTTCTCCTTTAATACCAGGCACAGCCACTTTTCCAATCAACTTGAGTGTGTGTCCTTTGCCAGGATGCGTCTCCTTCCCCTGCCCATTCCCCTCTCCTGCTGCTGTTTTTTCTGCCTTTTCCTGCTGACTTCGTGCCGATTTAATATTTTTCATTTGAAAAATAGATATTTTTTAATGCCTTTTATTAAATCGGCTTAGATTTATTGTACATGTATTTCATATTTGTATATGTATGTGCCATGTGTGTGTGTGTCGCCACACACTCGTCGATATGTGTGTGCAAGTTAAGCCCTTTTCTTTGGGACTTTACTGCGATGGCAAAATTCGTTTATGGATCTTAAAGCAAATTTGCTGCATTTAATAAGATTTATTATTATTTTGTGGGACCCATCAGCAAAATGCCAAGATACCACAATGACGAAATGCCAAACTGGCAAAATGGCTAAGAACGGGGTCTCAGAGAACTTTAAATTGCTTTTGCAGAGGACGAGGGGGATGCCGAGTTAATCTAATGAATAGGATGAGCTTATAGAAAGTAAAAGGATCGTTCGCTGATTGACAGGCGGTCCGACTTTCAGATTCTCATATTCCAGCACGGCTTTCTCTGGCATCGTTAGCTGATGACTTGGCGAGGTGGTATTCAGGCATCATCTGAACAATTGTAGCTCACATGCTCTGCTGCACACCTGCCCATATTCACACCTATCCCACACCTGCGAGAGCCGTACTTAGCGGCAATTGGGAGACCACAGGAACATGCAAAAAGCATTTCAACTTTACCTACAACTAACAGAATCCCAGCTCCTTGTCCTTACACTAAAAACTTGCCACCAAACACTCCACCTTAGGGAGTGCCTTCTTAGGGAACATAAGAGGCGGAGAGGGGGAAGGCAGAGCTCAGTACATGAAAAAGTTTTACAGGTTTGTAATGGAAACATGTTAAATATTTCTGACTGTCTTTATACAAATAAAACTTCTCAACTTTGAGTACTCATATTGTGCTCATGCAATCAAACTGTTACATCAATTCGTCATTTTTAAAGATCTCACGAATAATTTTCTGAAACTGGATTCATTGGAAACACTGCCAATAATAAATACTAATTAAAGTTAGTAATACTTTTAGTAAGTAATAAAAAGTGTAATTGCTACATTACCAAACAGCCGATAGAGTTTGAACTCGAATGGTTTTAATTGCCTGTCGCATAAATTAATTATTGATTCTGTATATCGCGATCTGCCTACGAAAGAGTGCATTTAAAAGTCCTTCCAGATTGATGCTCATTATCTGTTTGGTTTGTGCAGATAATTGCTTATGATTGGACGAAATTCTTTGATCCGAAATCCCAGAGACATCGGTCAGTTGCGAGCAATTAAATGCATTGTACGGCTTTTCAGCTTGATTAGATTTCAATTTTGTGTTGCTCATGGCCCAAAAATGCAACGTCACAGATTAAGCAATTCCAATTTATAGACTCGCTACACCAGATTCATTTGGGAATCATACATTCGAGGAAATCTCATATTTAGTTCAGTTACATACATACATATATGCTCGTAAAAGAAGGCCAAAGCAAACCCAGCTGGAAGTGTTGTAATTCGCACTTTACCACACACACACACACCCGCATACCGGTTAACATGTCGTATACATGATTGTGGAATATAAAACTCTGCTCAAAGGGATGGGTTGGGACCGATTGAGGAGTGTGTTTGCATGTGTTTGTCTGTTTCGTTGTCTACGCACAAATTTTGCTTGGTTGCTCTGGTTTTAATTGTGGTTATCACTGTTGGCTCATAACTGAAAATTGTATGCAAAATGAAACCGGTTTATATGGCAATATTGGGCATAATTGTGCAAGTGTGAAATCCCCTTCCCCGACCGCACCGAGCTGCTGTGCCACTCATGTAATTTCCCAAAATGTTCATCAATTAAAAGCACGTTAGGGCAATATCTACATATTTTTGCTTAGATTCAAGCTGTGGCTTAAAAGGCTCATAAAACGCACCCCCTGAATATTGCTGACCAAATTTGAAATCCAAGGAATTGGCATTTTTATAGATTCTACTCGGGTCGTGAATCAGTAAATTATTTTATGACTTTTAAGAGCTATTTTATTGCAAAGGGAAACTTGACAGAATCCAGCAATAGTTTTATTAGCAGTTTCGATCAAGATACGAGCTGAAATATCTTTAGTTTAAGGCTAAAAATAGGTGCAAGGGCAGCAAGATGGACAAGAATATTAAAATTAATTTATAAAATGGTTTGTTTTTTATTGATCTACAAGGACCAATTTCCTCTATTGACCCAACATTTCTATAGTCATGGAAAATCAATTTAAAATTGCCTGCAGTCCAATGCAAAAGCCATTTATTTTTGGCCATAATTAATAAAAGATATGCTCGAGTCAACAAATACGCACACACTACATATTGACACATGTGTGTTGACCCAAACAACTTATATTTGACTAACTTTGTAGCCTCAAAAACTAATTGACTTTTTATGCGAAGCCAAAAAGGATATCCTCTTCCAAACTCTTGGACTACCGATGCAAAGGGGCAAGACAATTTGAAAATAATTAATAAATTTTCCTAGCTAATGGTGAGAATCAACAAAGTAATACTAATAGTTTTAAGGCCTTAACAAACAAAACGTAGTCGGCCCGCACTCTCTCTTTCTTTCTCTCTCTGTCTCAATGTGAAGATACTTTTTGAGAATTTGGTCAAGAAGTTGACTCGCCCAAACTGTGGGAGTGGTTGAGCGTTGAGTTCTCGAGCCGCATAAACCACACATGCACCACATCTAAACTAATGGCGAACTAGTCAAACAAGTCAAACAACAAATACTTCAATAAACTAAATTGAATATTTGTGTACAAAATGAAAATTTTCTATGAAATACGTATAACTAAAAATTCAACATTCACCTGGCACATCGACAACAATTTATATAATTGCTGCAATCTCTTTTCAGACATTCCTTAAAATATTTTTACAGATGCGAGCATACGGGAATAAAGGTACTATATATATATATGTATGTACGAGTACTCCAACATGTATAAATAACTGTTCAGTTGGTATTTTGTCGAATTCGTTTCAAATTGCTGCTTAACAAAATACATTTTTGAGTTCTCCTCACTTTCCGTTTCGAAATTAAAGAGAGTTCTGATTTCGACCTATCATTTCGATGGGCAATTGTTTGACTTATGACTTAAACTCTTTGCCCGAGGTGCTTGGTCAAAAGCACTGCAAAGCAAAGGCGGCTTTCATCAAATCTGACGCCGTCGCTCATTAGGCGTCAATTAGGCACTTGAAGCTCTTGACCTTTGTTTAACTTTTATTAAGTACAGCCGCGAGCCAGGAGTCGACACCTTTTTTGATGTTGTTTGGCTGTGACCCTCTTCCCCCCTACATTTTATTACAGAGCAAGTCGAGTGATTCAAACTAATTAGGCGCACATTTAATTAATATTTTATGAATTATTTGTCCATCCGTGAGTTGGGCATGACATATTTAATATTTAAACAACACTCGAAAGATCCCGGGGTACAGATCTTAAAAATCGAGTGCCTGGCAACACGCAACACTCAAGAAATGATAAGTTTTTCATGTTCTCATAATGGAAAACCTACCGTCACACAAATTGAACTTCATTTGTTTTTCACAAAAAGACGAGATGTAAGAAAAAGAGGGAGAGAAAAAAGAAAAAGTCGCTGTAAAACATTTGATAAACTTGTCGCTTGGCAGGTAGCACAAGAAATTGGAGCATTTCTTTTATGCCTACATCAGACATGGGATGGGGGCTTTGGGCCATTTCAATGGGGACCGAGGACCATAAAAATGTAAGGTGAGTCGCGAAAAGTTTTGCCAACAAAGTTATGCCTAATGTTTATTGGGCAAACTTTTGCATTTTTACAGCTTTCTCAAAGTTGGGGCCGTAATTCTTGTTGCCTAGGCTCGGCTCGGCTCGGCGCGGCTCGAGTAGTCCTGGCCCGACCAGTCAGCCACTTGGCCGTCTGGTCATTTTAAAGTTTAAATTATCTAGATAGCCCAAGTTGCGATTGTCTGAGAGCCAACAATCCAACGATTGTCAGCACATTATGCCTTCAATGGACCACATTCTGAGCACTTGAGGGGAACGTGAGATGGGGCGTTCACAACTCATAATGAAACTTTTGAGCCCTGTTGCTATTGGCAATAATCATTGTTGTACAATTTTTGCTATTAATTTGTTTATTTAAATTTGTCTGGTTCGCTGTCTGAGAAAGTCTGGTGCTTTGTTTTGCTTACGATTATGCAAATACATTTCACAAATAATCTTTTTGCGTAAGTCAAATAATGGCAAGAATTCAAAATCGTACTTACAAATCTCTCCAGGTGGCTTTCGGTTGTGAAAGTCAATTTACATTTATCTGGCACTTACCTGAAAATATATAAAGAAGAAAAAAAATGTGAAAATTATTTAGTAAGCATTTGATTTTCTTTCAAAGTATGTAAGTTTTGCAAGTGAATTTGATAAAAATGATCTATTTGCCTGCTCTTAGTCTCTTTCTCTACAATGCACTACTTGTGTATTTGGTCAGGCGTGTCAAACGCATTGCAAATGGTAAGCAACGAGTTAAACGCAGCTAAGGAATCACACTAACCGTTTAAAGACTCTCTGCAAGTGACAACCGACAGTGGCAGTCTCTGGGATTACGTTCCCCTCGTGGGGGACTACATGACGGGAAAGGACATAACTGTTGATCAGACCGGGGAGCACAACGAGTTCTCGAACAACTTGTTGGATCTCAATATCCTGATTAATGCCCTGATACTGATGTCATTCTTCGTCAAGGTTACTACGCGTATACTTAACATATTCCTTATTTTCTAAATCTGAACAAATCTCCTATTCTCCTGCAGCACATACGAAGGACTTTGCTTCTAGGACTTGTGATTACGTGGAATCTATTCATATTGGAGCGTGAATTCGCCTTTCAACTTATGCTTGTCTGGTCGCTGTGGTTCAGCAGGATCAGCCAGTTGTATTACGTCTCAATCATAGGAGGCCTCGTGGCCATGGACCTTGTTCACTTAAAACTCATTCTCCAAACGATGAAGTTGCAACGCAGCTGTTTCCGTTTCACTGTGCAAAGAAATTGGAATGAAGCGGAGGTGGTGGTGGAGCGAAGGGAGTCTGTCCCCGAGTCCATTGAAGGTCCAATAGGCGATATGTCCACTTGAATGTTCCTACACAAATCACTCACAGGCTCAGGCTTTAACCTTGGCCACGCAAACTACACTGCAGCACACTACACTACACTACTCTACACACAGCTGACATACAAATTCTAGGTCGGTCGGGTCAACTAATAAATATGCCAAAAATACCAAACACTCTCACACACAGATAGGCAGACCGACCGACCGACATATACAAATGAATCGCAGCTGAGGGCTGCAAAGGGCCAGGAAATAAAACCATTAAATATTTGCGGTTAAACGCACCAAAAACAAACCGCAAAAGTAAATCATACCAAAAGTAGACATCGGACATGGCCAAGAATTTCTCTGTGCTCGTTTCGGGCTCCATTTTTTCTTCGTACGCAAAAATATTAGATTAGAAATTAGGATAACCATGGACAGCCGAAAAGGGGGCGAAGTGAGGGGACAGGCGGGCAACAGACCATAGCGCCATTTACTCGATTGGGAGGCATTTGGGGCGTTGGACACGGTGCATGGTGCACAGGGCAGAAGGCGGAGGATAAGGAGCTGAAACGGGGGTAACCAACGGCCTGCCAAAAATTCCAAATGGTCCATGGTGAAACATAAATCATTGGAACTGACATTTCACCATTTTACTGGATTTGTATATAGCAAAGGTTTCCCTACATACATACATACATACATACATACGTGTCTACTTAGTGGCAGGGGCTGAATTTGTTTGGATTTCTCACATTTGCTCGAAGATGCTCGGAATGAAAAACTATTGAAGTAAAATGACCAATGACTGAAATATTCGTAGCAAGCCAGGCATTCCACGAACACACTAAACAGTTAAGCCAGCGGCCAGAAAGTGCTCCATCCCCTTCTACAACATATCACACATTGCATGGCACATAAAAACTGGGCCAAATAAATCATTTTGCAATTGAAAGTAGACAGCACTGACTGACGGTCCCGTTTCGGGCGGTCAAAGTCGGTGACTTGATCTGGACCAGGATCGGAGAATTGATGGGTGCACTTGGGTTGAGGTGCGGACTCAAACTGGGTAATTTTAGTAAATTGGGCCAGAGAGAATGTGACTTTGTTCTGCGTTTTTTTTATTGGTATTATTTAAAGTCAATTTTTAATCTTTGTTCGATTTTGAGAGTTAAAAGTTCCATTGTTATTGGTCAAGTTGTATTAAGTTGACAGGGCCTGATTTTACCATGTTTTGTGTAAATTGATGGCTGCTTTTTAAGTTGTTCCAATTACGGCAACTGCGCCAAGTCAAAAATATATACTTATCCTATATTATAAGAACCACTTCATATATTTAAATAAACAAAACTCAAATTGCTTCCTTTTTATGCAGCTCAAGAAGATTTCGCGAAATTAAAGAAACAGAGTTGCCATATCTGGATAATATGTAAAATGAGCATTGTCGTTTCGCTCAGAATAAGCTCAAATGAATGGCACATTAGGGAGAAGGAAAGAACTTAATCAATCACTTGTAAATTATATCGTTAATTTTCTTCATTTGGTGAGCTTAAATTATATTTTCCCTAATTTAAATTCAAGTCCTTTGAAGTCGATTTTTAATACGTATGTTTAGTTATAAAATAAATAAAAATGAGAAGTTTAAATTTATTCAAACCGACCGATTTCAACATAAGTACATAGGGTACCTATTGGGTTAAGGAAAGTTTTATATCATTCAAACGGAATTTAAATGACCTTTCAATTGATTCCAATATGCTAACGATAAGGGAACAAATAAGACCCCAAATCTCAAAATGTTTGCTGTGCCAATATTTATGTTCGCCAGTGTATGCTCAAATTAACACACTATCGGATGCTATTGATGGTTTGAAAAATAATATCGCTGACTATCGATGGTGCCGACTATCGACAGTTCTACACCTCTAGCTCAACGTCGTATCAACTTGGCAGCACCTGTCAACTCTGAATGCTAAATCAAACAAGTTGGCAGTGCCCGGCCTTAAATCTCCCAAGTGCTGTTATCGAAATTCCTAAATTTTCAATTTGAACCAATTGCTCACAACAAGATGATGATATTCAAGGCGCTGAGGAAATCGGGAGTGTCCAGTTCCAAGTTTCTCTTTCGCTCCACAAGCTGCGCTGCCAAGCAGAAGTACGACTACGACCTGGTGGTGCTGGGCGGCGGCTCGGGCGGACTCGCCTGTGCCAAGGAGGCAGTGGAGTACGGCGGCCGGGTACTGTGCTTCGACTACGTGAAGCCCACGCCCACGGGCACCAAGTGGGGCGTGGGCGGGACCTGCGTGAATGTGGGCTGCATACCCAAGAAGCTGATGCATCAGGCCTGTCTGCTGGGCGAGGCGGTGCACGAGGCCGTCGCGTACGGCTGGAACGTGAACGATCGGGACATAAAGCCCGATTGGAAGAAGCTTGTCCGGTCGGTGCAGAATCACATCAAGTCTGTGAACTGGGTGACTCGTGTGGATCTGCGGGACAAGAAGGTGGAGTACGTCAACTCGATGGGCAGCTTTGTGGACGCCCACACCGTCGAGTACAAGACCAAGCAAGGCGAACGGCGGCAGCTGACCGCCGAGTACGTGGTGGTCGCTGTTGGCGGACGTCGAGGTATCCCTCGATCCCGGGCGCCACTGAGCTCGGCATCACCAGTGATGACATCTTCAGCTACGAGAAGGAGCCGGGACGCACTCTCGTCGTGGGCGCCGGCTACGTGGGCTTGGAGTGTGCCTGTTTCCTGAAAGGACTCGGCTACGATCCCACCGTCATGGTGCGCTCGATTGTGCTGCGAGGCTTCGACCGACAGATGTCCGAGCTTTTGACTGCCATGATGACCGAGCGCGGCATTCGCTTCCTCGGCACTACTATTCCCACTGCGGTGGAGCGTCTCCCGAATGCAAGACTGCTCGTCAAGTACCACAACACGGTCACTGACGCGGATGACAGCGATGTCTTCGACACGGTTCTATGGGCAATTGGTCGCAAAGGTCTCACCGAGGATCTCAATCTCGATGCAGCTGGAGTCAAGACCAAGGACGACAAGATCGTCGTCGATCACACGGAGGCGACCAATGTGCCACACATCTACGCAGTGGGCGACATCATCTACGGCCGTCCTGAGCTCACTCCCGTGGCGATTCTGTCGGGCCGTCTCCTTGCACGACGCCTCTTTGCCGGATCCACCCAGCTGATGGACTACACTGACGTGGCGACCACAGTATTCACTCCTCTCGAGTACGCTTGTGTGGGCATGTCCGAGGAGACGGCCATCGAGAAGCTTGGCCCCGAGAACATCGAAGTGTTCCACGGCTATTACAAGCCCACCGAGTTCTTTATTCCCCAGAAGAGCGTGCGTCATTGCTACCTTAAGGCCGTGGCCGAGGTCTCTGGAGACCAGAAGATCCTGGGCCTTCACTACATGGGCCCGGTTGCCGGCGAGGTCATTCAGGGCTTCGCTGCGGCTCTGAAGTCTGGTCTGACCGTGAAGACGCTGCTAAACACGGTTGGCATTCACCCCACAACGGCCGAGGAGTTCACCAGACTATCGATAACCAAGCGATCGGGTCGCGATCCAACTCCCGCCTCCTGTTGCAGTTAAATAATGATTGCATACTTGGAAATATTAAGTTTGTTGAAATGTGTTGAATGTACGGTCAAATTAAACATGTTTTTTACTCAAACCCTCAGAGATCTCAACACTCACAGCCAACTTCAACGGCGATGTCCCTAGGGAGGTGTTGGAAAATTATTCAAAATGACAATTTATCACTAAGCGACGACTAATTGTTTGCCACTTGGCTTGGAAAATGGGTAGAGTTTCATTGTCTATTGGCAAATGGTTCAGTTTAGTTCGGATGAGTTTAGCTCTGACTCAGATGCAACATTCTTATGGAACCGAGAATCTCTGCAAAAAGCGAAACACGTTTTGCTGATTTGACGTTTCCATATAAATGACAAAAAGAAAGTCTCGCTGCGTGGCCATTTTTGACATATGAAGTTGTAATTTATGAAGTTCGCCCAACAACAACAACAGAAAATAAAAGAAAAAACTGCAAGGAAAAGTTTTCGTTTTTCGTTTTCATATTTGCACAAGTTTTCATACAGTTTTCTTTGGGAGCTGCTTTCGCTTCCGCCCATTCCCCGCCATCTGTGGGGTATCTTTGACCCACAATCATAAGCGTGCAATCTCTTTGCATGGCGCCACAAAGTATGCCACGTTTTTTCTTCATTCTATGCCTGCTAGCCGCATACAATAACAACAACAATAGCAACAACAACTGAAACAAGAATGGCACGCAGAGCAACAACAATAAGAAAACAACTGTTGGGGGAGTCGTGCAGGCAAAAAATTTTGATTAATGTTTACTTCCGATTTGCATAAATCTTGCTTTAGCATTTTGGGCGATTTTAGTTGCTCGCTCTGGCCGCTTTTCGCTCTTCTCGTATTTTTCCCATTTTACGGCCGCTTTGTTATAAATTATTTTTTTATTGGTCCGATCCGTGTAGCGTATGCTCCATGGGGTTAAATGGTTTTGCCTGCGGCCACAGCCGAATGTTGTTTATACGCGGATGTTTGTTTGAAATGAAACAAAACGCAGAAGTTTTTAAAATTCAGGTCAAAGCGGTCGTTGCAGGTGGGTGCAATGACTCCAACTCTTTCCCAAATTAACAATTTCGCAATGCATCTTGGTCCATAGTTCTTCGATTAGCTTTGCCAACTCATTTAACAAATGGCTTGGCTGACAGTAAGAAAATATAACAAATTTCAGTCGGAAGAACGAAAAAGTGCTCTTAGTTTCCATTGCAACACCTTACAATCATAAATTGTGAACCGTCCACTCCACCAATCCGCCCCTAACCCCATCAGAGGTCGTGCAATGAGTGCGCAGTAAAACTTTTGCCCCCGAAAACTTCTGGAGTAAGTTAAAGCACCCGCGGGTAATTCGATAAAGCGTAAAATTTTGCACTTAAACTATTTTCTTCCTGGCATTTCGAAATTGCATTGTACAAGTACTCGTAGTTGGATTGTTGCAGCAGTTGTTGTTGTTGTTGTTTCTGCTGCTGCTGGTGGGTGCCAACTGTTGTCAGTTGACCTGTGTAAGAGGTTTTGAATTACAATACAATGCAGCTGGAAATTCGTGGTTGGCATCACAAAAGTTGAACTGATTGCGTGCTTGCCAATCGCTGAGAATATTGAATGAATTCCGATTGCCGAGTATAATTCAGACTGGAGCAATTCATGTAATTACTTTATAATGCATGTTTATTAAATTTTGAGAGAGTTCTACTACACTAAACGGATTCTTATAGAAAGATTAAATGATCTGCAAGATATGGAGAATACTTAACAGTATTTGATCCGTTTGAATTCGGTTAGTGAAATGTGGAAATGAAACCCACAGGCGAACTTAGAACTTAGAGTAGCTAAGCATAAAATACTACTCGTTTAATGAATGCATAATTATCAAACGATAATTAATCAAAAGAAGAGTGTATTATTGTTTAGACAAAACTATGTCTTCTCCTTCCAGTTCAAGAGATGAAGACTTACATTGACCGAGGTCATTCTATATTGTGGCTTATATCTTCATAAAACTTTTTGACGTTGAAGTGAAACAGATTTGTGGAATTCAATTATCATTTTTGTCAATTAAACCATTAGTTAACGTCAAATCTTGTTAGCAATCTTGGAGCATCTGTCTGATTGTTGGTTAAATGGGATTGTTTCTCTGGCTTTTCTTGTCTCGACTCGACTTGAATCGACAAATCAAACAAGAAGTTTTATCAAAAGTCGCCTCTACCAAACACGAGTAATACTTGCATGAGCAATATCAGCTGTAAATGTAATTAAATAATTGCAATTAGCAATTGTAAAGTGATAGGAAAAACATTTGCTGCTGCTCTTACTTGCACACTTGGTAGAACTTTGAGGCATAACATGAAATTGCATAAATACCTCAAATAATCAACACATTATCAAGTTTTGTTTAATTACACATGCAGATCCAGATACAGAAACTGATTCAGATACAGATGCAGATACAAATCAGATTTGGATGCATTGCACACATATGTTTGATAATAGAGTTGTGCCATAAACTCTGACTATGAAAGCACACAACATTAATGGAAAGAGGAAAGCTTGCACACAATATTTCGGGTGCAAAAGGGAGTAGAAATTATGCAGGGGATGTAGAAAGGGCAGCAAGAAGTGCGGCGTAATTTTGTAAATGGAAATGGATATATATAATAACTAAACTAAATAGAGAGCTGTTATTGTTATTGTTGTTGCTGCACTTGTTTGAGTCGGCCTGTCTGTAAGGGTATTTGTTTATTTTCATGGAAATTGGAGATTAAACTATTGAATCATTGAATGAACATTGTCTAAACATGGCTCTGTTGATGATGAATTTCTAAGCGCAAGGAATTTCTAAGGAACTCGAGTCCGAATCCGAGTCACAGTCCTATTCAAAGTATAAGTCCAATTCCTTGGTAAACAAATCAAATGCTGATTGCAAATTTAATGGGATTTTAAAAATTTCAAATTGCTAAACAAGACTTAAGCTCGTACACAGTTTGTCCAGACTGCTAGGTGTATGTGTGTATGTTTAAGTATATAAGGCCATGGGTGTAATTGCCACGCCCATTGATGCTAATGTGCGCCAGCCGTGTAACCACAAGCTGATGTGGCTGCGTGCCTAAAGTGGAATTGTTTGTAATGCGCTGATGACGACGACAACGACGACAGCTCCAACAAAAAAGGAAGTGAAGTGTGGGACTTGAGAAGAGGGAAGTGGCGATGAGGAAATAGGAGATGAGGGAATAGCAGTTACAAGTGCCCACAATGAGGATTAATTTAAATGAGATTTTTAATTCATTCTAGCTCAGTTTTTTATTTACTTCCAACGGATGGCAAATCGCTGAATTGACTTAAATTTTACAGCGATTACTTTTACATTTTTAAAATTCAAATAGAAACACAAAATTAGCTTAGTACAATGAAAACATATTCATTCTTATTTTTCATATTTAATACTTGAATATACTTGTTTCAATACTTTGGCAACTTTAGATATACAAACAAATACCCTCATTGCGTATTCTGAAAGGAATTCCTGTTGCACCAGTAATGAGACATTTTTATTAAATCATTAAAGACATTTATAAATCATTAAGGCAAAATTTTTGTTAATTAATGACATTTCTAATTGAAAATAAAATTATTTAAATTACTTAACTTTATAATACATTTTTCGTAATTATAAAAAAGTAACAAAAAAAATTTAACGTAGGTTTGAGCCAAAAAATTGCTTCTGTCTTAAAAAATTAAAAACATATTTATTTACCGCTCAGACTTTGTTAATTAATTTCATTAAATAGAAATGCTTTAGATTTATTCTTTTTTTTCTCTATTAATGATCTTTAAAAACATTTTAAACAACTTCCGTTTCTCTTACCACAAAAATTTCGATTGAGAATGAAGTGTTGACCATTTATACGCGGTAATGCTGATCTAAATTTACCAACTTATAAACGTTCAGCAATTGTCAGGAGAATTAAAAACTTAAATTCTTGTAAGGATTTTGAAGAATACATTTTTAAGGCTTAAGGAGATTTTCTTTTAATTAGCATTAACGGATTGAAGCAGCTCAACAACAGTTGAGATGAGACTTCCGCAAGCCTTTCAGTTTGAAGGTTTTGCCGTCAAGTGTGCAGTTTTATTGTTGACTGCAGTGGATTCTCTACCCTTTTTTCAGTCCCTTTTATAGACATGCTGTGTCTTTCTTGTAGTCAACCTCAGGGAGTGTTTAAATATGTGTGTCGTAATTTAATTTCATAAAAGCAATTGTATTCCTGCCATGTGGCGACTAAGTTCGCCGGGGACTCTCGTACACCGAGAGCCCCGACAAACTTCGCATTCAGTCGCATTTGGCGGAATGACAAGATGACGTTGCCAGAGACTCCAGCAACTGACTGACTATCTGAACGACTGACTGGCGGACTGACGGACTGACAGAACTGCCAGTGAGAGTGTGTGGTGTATTTATTTTATTTTTTAATGCCAACGCCAAGAGCCAAAACCAACTGCGAGCAGACGACAAGAATTTTCATTGTCTTGTTTGCCAACGGCGGCGTCGACGTCGACAGCGACGGCGACGTTGGCGTCGGGAGTCGCATATTTGACATTGGACTTGTGTGCCCTGATAGCGTGCCAGCCAAAACATCACAATGGTTGGCAACACTGGCATGCCGGGCGACCGACCGGCACACACACGCACCACACATAATTGTGCATGTTTACTTTGTGTTTTTTTTTTGCGTCGACTCTGACAACGCGACGTATGCGCAACGTGTGGCAAACACAATGAGAGCTGCTGCTGCTGATGCCGCCTCTCATCTTGCATCTCACATACGAATTTTCGAGTCATATCATTTATGCACAAACGTTGCCAACTCTGCTTACAAATGCAACAAAGTCGCAGGCAGCCTTTTTATTTGTCTGCTCTGCTCAGTTTTTTCTCTGTTGTAAACCGTTTTAGACGGGAGGGGGCAAACAAAGCCTCTCCTGTTAGCGAGCTCAGCCTAACCACAAAGAGGAATTTACACACACACACACACATACACAGGCATAGACATAGATGTATGCCAAGTGCAATGGTATTCCAGAAACAAAAAGCGAAAGAAAGACGCGTTTTAAGCACTTTCAAATTAAATTAAAATTGCATCCAGCAGTCGAAAACGGCAGCTGTAACTCCAAAGATAGCGCAGAGACAGCCAAAAGAAACGAGAAATGGGAGAATTCACCGCAGTGCAATGCAAAGAGGACAGAGGTTGAGGTTGGGCTAAAGAAAAGCCTGCGTTTGGAGTTGCCAGCTGCTTGAGGACTTTAAGGTCCTTTGATTGAAATAAAGGCAATTGCCTTTTTGATACTGATGCAGACTGTGTGTGCAAAATGCAAGATTTGCATTTCAATGCAGGGGAATAAGAATCATTTATTTGTTACTCTTTGGCATTTCAGTGTATCAAAGAATAAACTTAAAAATAACTGACTTCAATTATTATTAAACTTAAAGCGACTTTGCAAAGCCAAGCATCAGCTGGCATTAAGTCAATGTGAATGAAGTATGCAACATTTCATTGTGCCACTTGTACATACATACACATATGTAAGTAAGTATGTTTGCACACATGCCCCATCTGCCAAGACAGAAGAGTTGCACGCACAAATACACAGGAAGAAAGGCGCAAGTGAAATCACATTGTTGTTAGGCAACAATAACAATAACAAGAACGCGAGTGCACAGATGATTCCATACAACAAAATCGCAATCAGCGACAACAAAAGCGAACAAGATGTAGGTGGGGGGATGCAAGTGCGTGCTTAAAACCTGCGACAAGTCAACCAAAATGGCGAAAAAATAACATGACTGACAGACAGACAGATAGGTGACAGACAGGCATGGAACGTCCACCAGGTGGCGCAACATCTATAATTATGTTGATCAATGTTAAACACTTCGCATATTGCCATATTGAAAAGGCATAAAAACATCAATGCGACCCGCATCATTACCAACAGCTGCTGATCATTATCAAATGGAACTGCAGTGCTTTTCCTTGTTGTTTGTTGTCCGTCTATTTTGACTTTTGTTCACTTTGGTGTCTTTGTTTTGTTGTTGTTGTTAAGTCAACGTTTTGTAGTTTTTTCATGCGGAAAATTGTCATTGTTGGTTGCGTTATTAATTAATTTGCTGAGGCCTCATACCTGATACTGTAAGCGTGTGTGCACATACAAGCAATTATGCAATTGTGTGTGTGTGTGTATGTGTATGTGTATGTGTGTGTGGGGCTTTGTACCTCGTAATTCTGTCGATTCTCCTGTTTGGCCTACGCGCCTCAGTCTGAGTAATAAAATATTTGCACATGAATGAAATTGAATAGTTTGCTGCAGTTCTGCACAATTTGCAATTGCCATGGTATCATTCATTTCATTATGGATCAGAAATTTGAGGAATTAGCAATTTAGTCTTTAATGTGTTCCTAAACTTTTGCTGAAACTATTTTTATTATAATTGAAATCAACAATATAATTTTACGTGTTTTTTGGCTATAAACATATAAATATAAAGACAATATCGTGGTCCCAATAAGTTGGCTATGTATAATGTGAAGTTATTTCTGACTTGTATGCTCGATATGGCATAATAAATGCCATATTGAAGTTATTTTTAAAATAGTTTCAAATATTTTGTAATATGAGTCAAGTCTTATCCGTAATCTTCTTATATGACATTTGAATTAAAATTGGGGGCATTCTATCGATTCGATCGTTAAAATAAAAAAAAAATATTATAAGTTTAAAATTGTAAGATATAAGTAAAATTAAATTATTATATCGTTGACTAAAATCAGTTTTGAAAATATTAATTTGAAATCAAATTAAATTGATCAATCTTATTAAAATATTTACATAAATTCTTTTAAATTTCTGGTATTGATAAAAGGACAATACCTTGAGATTAAAATAAATTTCTTTAATATCTCATTTACAGATTTTTTCATTATCATTGCTATTTTCTATTGAATTACCTTTTGAAGTAACTTTTGTAGAATTAAAATCTTGCAGCTACCAGACTGATACACATACTTTCAGAGAGGCTCCTCAGTCCGAGTAAACATTTAAATTGTATTTTAAATTTTGTAAACACCCAAATACTTTTAATTTCATGACAGGTGCTCAAACTTATGAATGCTGACTTACAGGGTATTTAAACAAGTTGGGTTATATTGAAACTTGCAATTGAATGCTCTCTGCTGAGGTCGAGCTATTCTGTCGTCAAAGTCAGCAACCTATTAAGTCGCACTCTGCCAACAAAGACAATGACGACTGCTGTCGTGTCATCAAACACTGTACAGACACGCATGCACACACACACACACTGGCAGAGAATATAGGTACATATGTATCAGTGTTTGGTTTCCTACTGTTGGCCACTGTTAGCCTTGTTGTTTTTGGCTCGTCTCGATGCGACGAGCAACTTTTAGAAAAAACCACAAAAATATCAGAGCAGTCTAAAAAGTTTTACTCGGCTCTCTGAAACCCAATGACTAAATGTGTCTCGTCAGCCTGTCCGGGATTGTATGCTATGGTTTTTTCTCTAACAAGCCTTTTGTTATATGAGACCTGAAACGGGGAAAGTTTAAAGGAAGAGAGGCAGGGGCAGTGGCAGGGGCGGAGGCACATGCCTAGGCCCAGACACATGGTAAACATGTCAAATTGACAGTGTGCAGAGTGAAAGCGACGTTGGCCAAATGACAAAGGCAGCAACAAGCAGTATGCCCCCTGCCCCCTGCTCCCTGCCCCATGTCCCTTGATCTACGGCCCTCATACACAATTTCCATCGTGCTTTCCTTTTTAACCCATTTTTTCTTCGCCTCGCTTGGCTTTGGGGTGTGAATTATTAAAAGCCACAGCAGCAGCAGCAGCAGCAAAGGCAGCAGCAGCAACAGTCAACGTCTAAATTAGCAGAAGCCCAACAGGAAAGGACAATCAGGACGAGAGCCAGGACCGAGCGACAGCTTTTTCATTGTTTCACTTTCAGCGAATGTAATCATTATTCTTGTCATTATCATTACGAGTATTATGATTATCATCAGCATCAGCATTGTCATAGGCTTCCCCGCTGGCCACCTCTTTCAGCTCTCTTTCCTTTCTCTCTCTCTTTCTCTTGTCCTCTCTCTCTCCTTTTTCTTCTCCCGCTTCCCACTGCGCTTTGGCACGTCGCCATTGCCTGGTCCACGTCCTTTCGCTTGTCACTCATTCGCATAAACAGTTAATTATGCATAATATGCATTTTGCTGTCATGTTGCGCAATTTATATCTCCCTCCCTTTCTCCCGCATAGCCTTGCATTTTTATTACTGCTCCTCTTTGTGCCCCGCTCCCCTCGCAAGTCGTCCTTGCTCCCCTTTTGTTGCTGCATAGCGTCGCGTCGCGTCGCATCGCTCGGCGCGTTAATGTTTTTAAATGCGCTTATTTGTTTCTAGCTGTATGCGTATGTGTGTGAGACTACATGTGTATGTGTGGTATATTGGGTGTTGCCGATGTGTGTGTGTGTGTGTGTGTGTCGGGTAATTGCCAACCGTTAATCTGACGATTTGAGATTTAATAAGAGCACAATCGTATTTAAGAAAGCAACAAAAAATACTGAGATAGTTTAAATATAACACAATTATTAATATTATCTAAAATTAGAACTATGAGGTTAAAATTCTCTACTTGGCTTCTACAACTATTGCACTAGAGCTCGATTAACTGAAATTTAAGATTTATATTCTCAATCTTTCAAAGAAATTTTAGAAAACAAAATAATAGCATGCGAGGTCTAAGATGGAAAATTTGTAAGTAGCTTAGGTAACTATGCAAATTTGACCAACTTAAAACTCTCAAGTAATTTGCTTGCACTCAAAGCTCTGAATATGACGTTGGTTCGCAATTCATCAATTGGCCATAATTGTAGGAAACTTCTTTATGTTAGCTTTTTCAATGTTTTTTTTAAGCCTCAAAACTAAATTTAAGATTTTCTAAAAAAAAATGTTATCTTTTGCTTAGTTCTAGTTTAAGACCTAATTTTAGAACATTGAGAAATTTATGATTATAACTCAAAATGTTGAAGACCAAAACCTAGAGCTCTTCTTCTGAAAATTTAGTCACATCTAAGCAGTTTCGAAAACTTGAATATTGATAATATAAATCATGGATAGCCGAGTGTGGATGGCCAATTACATTTCATATGCCAGCACGCCGTAAGCTTTGCAACACTTTGCAGTAAAAAATATCAAAAAAACACTTAAAATTCAATTGGGCAATCGATTTGCATATGGTGATAGGAAAGAAGAGCTTTGTCCTGCATAAAATTCACTTTAGCAGTTCCTGCTTGCTGACTATTTTTGCGTGGGCTGCGTTTAAACTACGCAAAGTGCTGCTGACAATTATTACATCCGCAGGACATTCACATAGACAGCATAGTCACACTCTCAAACTCAAACATACACACACACACACACAGCCGAACATTCGATGCGACTGAAACGGAAGTCAAAGCAGAGAAAAAATAACATGTTAGTCATACATGAGAAGGATATGGACGTCAAGGACACATCCATGACCAAAAAAAGTGGAAGTTGGAGCGAAATGAAACAAGCAAATTAAAAAGGAAAAGGAAACGCATAAAAAATGCGACGATTGAATTTAAATGCCTGGCCACTTCAGCTTCAGCTTAGACGACGACTAGGACGACGAGGACGACCCCGTTCGACTTCCAGTTTGGATTCCAAGTTAAATGGCCAAAATGTCAAATGCGAGGGTGACGACGGGCACAGCCCATTTCCTATTTGGAACTGCCTTTGACAACGCCTGCCAATGTGCATTTGAGTAAGTCATGAGAGCCAGTTGCTAAGATTCCTCCATCCCATCTATGTCCGTGTCCGACATGGACTAAGACCCATAGCATGCTAATGGGCGCTGGGCATTTTCAAAAGCCGTTCTGGTCAGTTAAACGCTCGCTGTGGAAAGTGGAAAGCGGGAGAATAGTCCTGAGTTGGCTTGGCCTGTCCTGGCCTGTCCTATCCTGTCTGGTATTATAAAAATAGGTTGTTAATATGCATGACCATATGCCAAGTGGGCCGAACGGAACGAATGCCAAGTTCGTCTCTTCATGCTAAGCTACTTGGCAACTCGAGCCGCTTTGTCTTTTATTGCCTTACAGAGAACCCGAAACGAAACGGCAATATGCCCTAAGACATTCTGCTAGTTTTCCAGCAGCAGGATGTGCTGGACGAGGACGAATTGAATGAACTTGATTGCGAGCTGCTTGGGTTGTTGTAACTTTTGGCCAATGGTTCCGAAGAGTTGAATAACAAACGGCAGCAACTGCTTTGAAACTTTATGCAAAATGCTGAAAGATGACTAATATGTAAAAGTTTGTGCAAATCAATAAGGAAAATTATTATTAAATGACATTGTTGTGTGACATCAAGAAATCCACTCTAAAGGCCGAATTAAAAGTCTCACTCAATGATAAGTTGCAGGACATAAGCCGCAAACTGAAACAAATTTGATTATTTTAGGTGCAACTCTCGCGTCTGGCTAAGCCAATCCCAATTAGAACGAGGTACGAAGTATGTCAAAGTAAACATGTGCTTGCATATTAAGTATACGCCTCGACTGCCACTTCCACTTTCTAGCAGAGCAGCCAATCAAGCAATCCCAATCCCACAGCACTGCCTCCTCCGGCAATTCATTAAGTGTCGAAAAGTTTTGCTTTTGGTCATTTCTTTGACGCCAACAATTTGCATACATCGAGAAGTTGGCCGGGAGGTCCCTTTCACTATTTTGAAAGGCATTGAAAGCGCCGAAAACAAGCTATGAAAAGCCAAAGTCGGAGACGGAGACTGAGACGGAGACTGAGAATGAGACCGAGACTGATGCTTGAATGGATCCCATAGAAAGTTCCACCTTGGATCCAACCAAATCCAAATGCAGGACAATGTCAGAGCAACGTGTGCCGTTGTCCATTGTACGAATGACTGAAAGGACATTGAATTAAATTCATTTGAAAACGCAGTACACAGTCTGAAACTAAAGTTTTCGCCTCTCTCTCCCTCTCTAAAGTTACTAAGTATGTGTGTGTATATGTGCAAAACACATGAGAATGTGTTGCTACGTGTATGTGTGTATTTGTGTGTGTGATTCAAAAGTAGCAGTGGAAAATTTTAGAGCTGTAACTTTTTGCTGTTCTTCTTGGTGCTGTGTGTGGATGAATATTTGGATATTTTACGCTTCTTTCACTTGTTGTTGCTGTTGCTGTTGGTGTTGCACATATTTTTTGTTTTGTTTGTTGTGCCAGCAAAATTAACTTTGGCAATTTTAATTAAATTTTTGGACATTTCGGTTTTAGCTACATAATTGAGCAATTTTAGTCGGACGTTTGCAAAAAAGTATTGCAAAGTAATTCGTTACTTGAAATATTCATTTTAAAGTTTAGATAAAACTGAATGAAATCAGATATGAGAGTACAATCTATACCCAAATATATATTTATCTTTATCTCTAGGAAAACAAGAATAACTATTTATGTATTCGGTATCCGCTAAACTCTTTACTGCCTTTATCTCAATTACAAATTGCATTGATGCACATACATATTCTTATGCAAATAAATAGCAGACAAATGGCAAAAGGAATCGCATTTCGTTTTCATAATCAGTTCAATGGCATCTCAAAGTAAAATACGTAATTTAATTATGCGCGTTGGCAGGGCAAACCTCAAGGCAAATGCCCAGGCACTTCAACTTCTCCCTCCCTTAATACGCAATAAATATGTACAAAAAAAGGATAGACAAGGTAGCAGAGAAAAAGGAGGAAACAAAATGGAGGAGGCAAGAAAGCAGCTCGAGAAACGGAAATAAAATAAAAAATATGTTGCATAATTTTGAGCTTTGTTCCGACTTAGTACCTTTCCACACACTCACACACATGCACACAGACAGAGGCAGTCACAAATGCAGGCAGATCCTGAGATCCTTTTGCGTCAACTTAACAGCGTAGAAAATATCCAAGGCAACAATAAGAACAATAGTTCCCAGGGGAGACTCGCCAGCGCCGAGTGCCGCCGCGTCCCGTTCTGGCAAAAAGGCAAATGGAGGCCCACACACACACACACACAATCATACACACACACATACGCATTCGCATACGCACACAGATACATGCATGCAAATCCTTTTGCTGGCGGCAGATGCTGCCGTCGCTGCTTTTTATTTTAACATTTTTATTTTATTTCCACGGCGCCTTTTGTAAGCATCTTTGGCCTTCTCCACGTCTTTCCCTCCGTCCCTCTACCCCTCAGTCTTCCCAGCTATGTTGCCAGCTTTTCAATTTTTATTTCTCCGTTTCTTCACTGAAACACACATACACGTGCGCAATGTGCGAAAGGATAAATTTTTACATATTTTTCTTACCTTTAAAAATAATTTCCAAGCTGCCTTCGCTCTGCCAACTCTTTGAACTCCCACAAGATTTTGTTGGCTTATTTTGTTGCGCAGTTGCCGCTAACTTGAAACGGAATTCAAATGTATATTTAACAGTGTGCGTATGTGGCTGCTGCTTGCATATACAGATACCAATACAAACACAAATACAAATACAAACACACATACAGTACATTCAACAAAAAAGAAAGAAAGCACATTTGCGTTGGCTTTCATTTAATATTGTTGTTGTTGCTGCGAGGGGCGAGGCATTCAGCAAGCAGAGTGCAGCCAACAAACAAAAGAAGGGCGAATCGAGCAACGAGAGGAGACAATCACTAGCGCAACATCTCATTCGTACTTACACACACACAGTTATAAAAAGACAAACTAACCGCCAGCGCCTTGATGATATTTTTCCCTATGCAAATCGCATGTGGTTCCTGCTCGGGTTCCTGCCCTTGGTATCCTGCCTTGCACTAGGCGTGCG